>CAUYQG010030019.1:0-30885 GCA_963574415.1 Tarsius wallacei | reverse complement strand
CCTCACTCATCATCAGAGAAATGCAAATCAAAATCATATTGAGATACCACCTAATCCCAGGAAGAATGGCCATCATTAATAAAACAAACAGTAGATGCTGGAGAGGATGCAGAGAAAAAGGAACGGTTCAACACTGCTGGTGGCAATCAGGCTAGTGCAACCTCTTTGGAAGACAGTGTGGTGATTTCTGAAAGAACTAGAAGTTGACCTTCCATATGACCCAGCAATTTCCCTATTGGGAATATACCCGGAGGAACTCAAGTCATTCTACAAAAAAGATACCTGCACACGTATGTTTGTTGCAGCTCTATTCACAATAGCAAAAACATGGAACCAACCGTGTTGCCCATCAAAGCTGGATTGGATAAAAAAAAGGTGGTACATATACACAATGGAATATTATACAGCCATAAAGAAGGACAAACATATGGACTTTGCAGCAACTTGGATGGATTTAGGGTTGTTCATACTCAGTGATCTATCACAGAAACAAAGAACAGAGTACCACATGTTCTCACTCATAAGCGGACTTTGAACAATTATAATACTACAAGAAAGAGATTGGCAGTAGTGGGAAACTGTCAGGGGAGGGGGGTGTGATTGGCAGTTGAGGAAAACTGCTAGGGGAGGGGGGCATACCTCATCCTTTTCTAAAGAAGACATATGAATCACCAAATAGTAGATGAAATATGTTCAACATTACTAATTAAGGAATTGCAAATTAAAACTCCAGTGAGATAGTACCTCACACCTATTACAATTGTTATTATTTAAAAAAACAAAATAAAACAGAAAATAACAAGTGTTTGCAAGGATATGGAGAAATAAGAACCTTTGTGAACTCTTGGTGGGAATGTGAAATGACATAGATGTTGTGGAAAGCAGTATGATGATTCCTCAAAAAATTAAAAATAGAACTACATATGCTCCAGCAATTCAACTTGTGGGTATTACAGGGGAGAAAAAAATATCTTCTCCTCACCCAGTGTAAGGTTCATGACTGAGATTCCCTTAACAAAACACAGATTAACAAGAGAGAAGCATACACATTTATTTAATAAAATGTTTACATGACAAGAGAACTTTCAAAAATGAAGATCTAAAGAAATATTAAAAAACTCATATTTTTATCCTTAGCTTTGATTAAAAAATAGACAATCATATAGAAGTATTATTGGACAAAAGAGGGTGTGAGTAAACTGAGAGAAACTTAGCAAGGCTGTTTGTTTAGTGTCCTGTCTGTGTCCCTGTATCTTCATTTTTTTCTTCTGGTTATAGGTAGGACTCCTCTGGAATGAGCGTCCTATGAGGTGTTTTAGAGAGGGCAGAGAATTGTTTTATAGCCTGCTTCAGGCAGAATAGAGACAGAATGGTGATTTCCAGGGGATAGAGGAAGGGACCATGAGGAATTACTCTTTAATAGGTACAGAGTTTCAGTTTTGCAAGATGAAAAGAGTTCTGGAGATAGATGATGGGGATGGTTGCACAACACTGTAAATGTACTTCAGCCACTGAAATGTACACTTAAAAATGGCTAAGATAGTAAATTGTATGGTATATGCATTTTACCACAATAAAAAATGGAAAAATTATCTTAGGATTTAATAGTGTTCGTTTTTAATACTGGTGCAAACTTATCCTGAACATTTAGGAATAAGATGTTGGAAATGGAGGAAATGAGAGAATTATTTGTGAGAAGAAAGAAGATGGATGAAATAGGAGTGTCTTTCCAACAACAGATTGCAAATATAGAAATGTGGGACAGGAGAAAAGTTTAGAGAACAGGTATATAGAACAATATAACACTTAATAAATGGAGACAGAAAAAAAATCCCATTAGATCAACAAAATAATCAAATGAAACAAAAAGAAAACACTTTTTACTCAAATATGTACTCATTCAGGAAAGCTCATTTTGCCACTTGAGTACAAAACATTTACCTTGTAAATATACATACTTGATTTCTTTTGCAAATAGTAAATATCAAAAGCCAAGAAGGCTAAACACAGATATTTTGTTTCTTGGATATTCTTTGACTTTGTTAATTAAGAAGTTAAAACAGATAATGAACCTCAATTTTCTGTGTCTTCAATGCAAGTGAGTGTGATAACATTTGGGCCATTGGAAGTATTGAACAATATTTGCTACTTATTATTCCCAAGCATGCAAAGGTAAAATTCCATTTTAAATATTGATTTATGCTACCTAGTTCTTATTGCTGCCTCTGAAATATCACTGTTCCATAGTCAGGAAACCGAGTTACCTGAATCAGAACTGTGCAAAGGAAAATCTCCATCTTGCAAGGACATAGACAGTGCCGCTGCCAATGCAGGTCAATCAAGTTATAATAGGCTCTAATTAGCACTCCTGCAAGCTGTTAAAGTCTTTACCTGAAGCTGAATGGCAGTTAAAAAGGTGTGAAATTTTTTCTTTCCTTTGAAAACATCACAGAGTTAAAAAATCTTTTTCTAATCTCTTTCTTATATTTTAAAGGCCCAACATAAAAAGAGAAATGATGATTGAGAGTCAAAAGGTTATAATTTTTTAATCTTTTGGAATCATAGGATACCCACTTGGCTACTGTCCCTCAGTTTTCAGGTCTGTACAATGGGATGGGAACAAAAATATCTACCTTGCAGAAGCATTGTGAGAAGCATTGTATGGAATGTTCATAACACTCTTTGAAGTTGAAAAAAATGATTCATGTGCTAAGTGTTATAATCACCAACTAAAGCCCAGGCAGATATATCAGAAAAATTAAGCCAACTTTGAGCGAAGAGAAAATGTATTCTTGATGCACATAGTTTCATATTTCTGACACTAGCACACATTCTACAAAATTAGAGATTTAAAGCAAGTGATAAAGAGGAAACTTCTCATACGATCCCCATCGGATGCCCCTTCTGAATTAATAGATAACACAAAAGCGATCTTGGCTTGAAATGGCAGAGCATTTCTCACATGGCATTCATTGTGCCTTACTCACCAACACAGAAACTGAATTTAGTACATGCAGATGTAAGTGCAATCATTAATGAAAAAATATTTACAAAAGAGGGCAAAATAATCCAGTAATCATATTTGTGTTTGGTGTCTCTTTTCACTTCCTTTTAATGTCATAATTATCATTGCAATCTTAGAAAACTTAAGTTACATTGTGTTTCTTATGGTGTCTATCTCAACTTGAAAATAACTTCACATTAAAATTGTCATCAATAAACATGTGACTGCCCATTGAAAGCTTTATACTTTAATAGGTCCTGTTTGTAACTAAATATTTTTGAAAGCTTTATGCTTTAATAGATCCTGTTTGTAACTAAATATTTTTTAAAAAGAAAAACAATGTTCCAACTTTCATGGACCTCAAATTTAGTTAAGAAACAATATAAATGCAACAAGGGATATACAAACTTGCCAAATACGGAAAATAATAGATATATTTTCAGAGAAAAATTATGTTGGCCAGAAGTGGGGGAAAGAGGATTTTTCCAATTTGTGTTTATATTACTTATCCTATGGATATGTTCTTACTTGGAATACTGAGGGTTTTTTTTTTTTTAAGCATTCATGAAAAGGAAATGCAAAAAAAAAGAGAGGAAACCCAATAGATGAAAAGAGAGAACAGTCAAGACTTGAAATTGACAGGCCATTCAGTAGGTTTCGTTTGTGGTGGTTGGGATACTAACTAGCAGCCTGGTCTTAAGGTATCAGCTTCAACGCATTAACAAGCCCCACATAGATATTCTTCCTTCCATCCAGACTTTTGTCCTAAACCTCAGGTCTATACTCATATGCTTACCACTCATCTTTCACTGAAAGTTCTGCAGGCACCTCAAATTCATTTGTCTGAAACCGAATACATCACATTACCTACCTGACTTTTTCCTGTTATGTCTTCCCTCAGTTCTGCTTTTCACCTGGAGTGTGGTGTTAGAAACCTGGGCTTTATAAACCTTGACTCCACTCCCTAACTACCCATACTGAATCCATCACCAAGTCACATCAGTGTTATTTCCTAAGTATTGCCTCAATGAATTCACATTTCTTTAGCCTCCCACCCCGGTTTATGTCACAGTCATCCTTTGGCTAAATTAGTGTGTTTCACTGGGTGTCGAGAGAAATGACTTCAACTTTTTAAAGCAAAGACCATGAGTTTATGCGGAGGATTTAAGGTAGCTCTCAGTCATAAGGCAGGCTGGATAATTTGGCTTAAAAAGAGCAAGAGCAGGAATTGAGGCTGCAGAAAAGAATGATGCTTCTGTTGATTTGACTGAACACCCAAATTTTATCTCAAAGATAAAACTCTTTGAATAGAGTATAGGACTGGCCTAGTTTGAGCCACCTGCCCAACCTTTGACCAGGCCTGGTGGGTGCAACAGTTTGAGGGAGGATGATAAACCATTATGTGTGACGCCTTCCTTCCTAAATCTTTTGTTTCCTATCTTACCTCCCTCCTTCCCACTCTGTGTGCCACTGGAATGACCTTCCTGAAATACAAATGTCAACAGCATTATGGTATCCCACAGAAACCCCTGCAATTGCTGCCTATTAACCGGGGCGGGGTGGGGGGGGGAGTTCTTGCAGCTTCATGAACTGGCCTCCACTTACCTCTCCAGCCCAACTCTTTTTTTTTTTTTTTTTTTGAGTTGGAGTCTCACTCTGTCGCCCAGATTGGAGTGCAGTGGCCGGTCCCGGCCACTGCAGCCTCGACCTGCTGGGCTCAGGCGATCCTTCCGCCTCAGCCTTCCAAGGAGCTGGAACTACAGGCATGTGCTACCACGCCCAGCGAATTTTTGATTTATTGTAGAGATGAGGTCTTGCCAAGTTGCCCAGGAGGGTCTCGAACCCGCAGGCTCAGGCAATCCACTCACCTCAGCCTCCCAAAGCGCGGGATTACAGGCTGAGCCACTGAGCCCGGCTTTTAGCCCAACTCTTTGCCATGCTTATTCTCCCCTCCCCTCATACTTTCATAGGTTCCCACTCTGGAAGTTTCTGGAAAACTTTGCAGATTCTTTGCTTTGGGTCTTTCATCATTCTCTCTGGCTAAAATACTCTTCCTTCTCATCTTTGTTTTTCTTACGTGGAATACATAACTATTCCTATCATAACCCTGCATTACAAGTGCTGGTGTACTTCTTGTATTGCTACGTTAATGCAGTGAGTTGAATAGCGTGTCCCCAAAATTAATCTGTCCACTCAGAACCTCAGAATGTAATTATATTTAAAAAGAGGGTCTTTGCAGATGTAATTGATTCACAATTTCAAGATGAACTCATCCAAGATGCAGGGTGGGCTCTATATCCACTGATTGGTGTTCTTATAAGAAGTAGAGAGGATGCAGAGATAAAAGGAAGAAGGTTTTGTGAAAACAGGACAAAGTTTGAATTCCTGCTTCCACAAACCAAGTAATGCTTGGGCTAACTGCCAGACCCTGGAAGAGAAGAATACTCCTCTAAAGCTCTCAGAGGGAACATGGTCCTATTGATACTTTGATTTCAGCTTTCTGGAAGTTCTGTTGTTTTAAGTCACTAAGTTTGGTGAAATTTGTTACAATGGGCTCAGGAAACATACATCTTGACAATGTGTTCTGTAATGACAGGAAAGACATTTTTGTATACCAAGAGCTTAGCATAATAGGCTTTCAGTAAATATTTATTTTTATTTCTTTAATAAGTATTTGCAGAATGAGTGAATAAAAGCAGGTCAGCTGTGTCTTTCTCTAGTACACTAAGCCTTGGCTATACACCAACCTTCCCATCCCTACAGTAAGTGTTATCATCTCTACGCTTTAGTAATCCACAGACGTAATGCTTATGAAAACCTATCTTAAAATAGTATCTCAGTATTATTTAAGCTAAAGTACATGAGGGAGAATACACCTCCTGAAAAGGAATTTGCATTTTATCAGCTAAAAAAAGCCTTAAGCTAGAGAATAAATCTCTTGCTATAGGATTTCACATATCAGTAGAAAATACAGATAATATTGTCTTAGGCAAAGGTGACAACTTTGGTGTTCTGAAATTGTCACCTTTTTCAGATCCATAGATTATATGAATTTGTCTGACCCCAATCTTTTGCACATAGATCCTTTAGTTAATAATTTTAAGCTTTTACCAAGCAGACACACATATCTCAAATTCTAGAATATCATCTTCTGGGTAGAAGTCTAGCAAATTGATTAAATGAAGACTTGAAACTGGAAGGAGTGCCAATCCAGACTTGAGCACAAAGGTGAATAACTGATTATAATTTCTCCCTTGGAACCAAACAAAGCCTCTATTTCTAATGTCACTTTGCAGAACATTGGCAGTATTAGTTTAATCAATCTGTCTACAACATTCAAATACTAAATAGATGCTATGTCACTTTACAGCAACAAACTCATAAGCAAACCAAAATAAGAAAGGTGTACATATGGGTGCAGATTTCCCTACCCTTCATGGGTCACACACACACTCACACATGGCACTAAATGTTATGATAAGGTATTTCACTCTGTGCACATCAGTTAGAATTAAGAAAGGAGCTGAACTTCCAGGGTTATTAAGAGCTCCTTTCTCACCAGCTCCATCAGTCATTGTCCAATCTCACAAATGGAATAACAAAACCTTGTGAAGGAAGGCATTAGCACTCACCCTGAAGAGCTATATCCTATCTGTCTTAATATTCCAATTTTGAAGATTTCTTAGATGACACATTTTAAGATTGTCTTGCATATAGAGTGTATATTGAAACCCCCTTGCATCTCCTAACAAAAACTTTATCACGTATTACTCATTATTATACTCAAGAAAAGGCTGAAATTGCACGAGTAGGCCTTTAAAAATGTAGTCTATAACATGCGGGTAATGAACTCTAGCCAGGTAAAGGTGCTTTATAAATTCTGCAAATTAATGGTACACTTATGTATAAAAATGTAGAGTGCAATTGTCTGCTCTATGCCCAAAACATGTGTTCTGGAACCAAAACTATGGTATAATAAAAAATAAATAAATGCTTAAATGTAAGAACAAAAATCTTACATATTTTGATTATCTTTTGAAAAATAAGAAATATCACATATAATTCAGTTATTTCCAAAAAGAAGCTTAATTTAAGAAACTTAAAATATATTTCTGATGTGTGAAGGAAAGCATATTGACATAGAAAGTTTATTGACTGCTTGGGAATATGACAAAGGAATAATGTGTCACCTGCCCCCAGCAATGGAATAAGCAAGTTTTAATTCATGGGGTGATGATATTTCTCATATGCCCAGATTCTGTATACACAAATTTCCTGAGTTTAAAATATTGAGGAGGAAGTGGTCATAGAAGGAAGTGGGCATAGAAGCCTTTCCTCTGACTCTTGGCTAAAGCAATGAAGGCACTTCCCCTTTGAATTCTCTTCCCTAATTTTTGGTATTTCAGAACATGTTTCTGGGCTCATTAGAAAAATGCACTGAAAAATACAGTGAAGGTCAGGAGGGAATAGTCTCTGGAGTTAATTCATTTTGAGGTACCTGCTCAAGGATGTTATCCTACTTAGTGGGGGGGACATACAAAAGCCACAATCTGGGCAGCGATCTGAGTTGTTGGACCCTGTCCTCAGAAAAGTCTATTCACATCTCTGCTGACTTCTCACATACCCTCTGTGTTATAAGGTCCTTTTATGTTAGATTTTCACTTTATTCAAAAAACTCCACCCCCATTTTACCTGCTGTTATTATAGTCATCATCTTAAGTAGTTTATCAAAGGGACGTTCTGAATAATTCAGATGACTTTCTGTTATTCCATATACAACGATTCACACAGGTAAAATATTTTTATAGAAATTCTGGTTTGGAGTCAGTATAAAGTGTTCTGGTTATAAAAACAGGGGACTGGAGGGGTTGAAATTTAGTTGAGGGACACGATTTCTGGATGACTTCATCCAAATGCTCCAGAGATCTGGTGAGCTCAGCTCAAATTTTAGATTGAGTTCCCTAAGCCAGGCTTTTATCCCTGGTTCTGTAAACTATGATAGAATAAGAGTCAGGCAGGAGCATTTGGTTAAAACTAGAAAATAGAGGCCGTTTTTGAAGCAGAACCTCTTACTAGGTTAAATGGGCAGAAAAACAAAACTTCAATTTGAATTCAAACCAACATCTATCTGATCCCAAATCCCATGCTCCTTCCATTATACCATGTTGGTTGTTCTTGGTGAGTTTCTATATTTGACTTTTACATTTTGGTGATTGCATTGACTCTCATGGTTTTAACTACCACTTACATCCAGTTCTATATTTTCAATCCTAATCCCTTTTAAAAATCTCCAACTTGAAAATCCAACTATCTGTTATATACTGTCATTAGGATGTCCTAGAAATTACTTTGGACTAAATATGCACTAACCTTAAATAATTACTTTGAGAATTAGAACTAATCCACTTAAAGCATCGAAAACATTATCTGAAGTAGATGCTTAATAAAAGGGACTATATATTGTTATTGTTTCCATACTAAGCTGAACACCCCATCTCTACAAAGCCTGTTCTTCCATCTTCTACTCGCTCGTGTAACTCACTGCAATTCACGCAGCTGCTCATACCAGAAACCAGCGAGCCATGCTGGGTTATTTTCTTTCTGCCATCTCTCACATCTTACCAATTTATCTACCAAATATTTTTTAAGTATTTGTGTTCATAGCTATATGGCCATCATTGCTGTTCTAAAGGCACAAAGGGAGAATGAAACTTCTGAGAAGAAAACAGCAGTGGCAGCAGCACTGGCATTGACAATCGTTGGGCAACTGAACATCAACCCTGCATGTGACTGCGGAATGATGGAGATAGGAACATTACAAATAGTGTGATATTCTAAAAAGCAGGTACTGACTTTGGGACTCAGTTTCAATTTTTTCTCATATTTTTCATTTTACCATTATAAACACCATCCTACTGCATTCCCAGGATTAGGCTGTCTGCCTCTAATTGTTGAACCAAGTGTGGCAAGAGAAACCAAAAGAAATCTCCCTCGGTTTTCTTTCTCACTGCTGAGATACTCTGTAATTTCATGAGGAACTTGTTGTACACTAAATAGGAACAAAAGGAAAATGATTAGAGAAAATGCAAACATCATCATCACAATTACTTTTCCAAATTACAGGGTTTTAGTCCCACGATAATTAATTTTTAGGACCCAGAATACCGGTATAGCTTGCCTTTTCTCCTAAGAGCCACCTTCTTGGAAGATACAATCTTATCTATCAGTCTCCCAGACAAATTTAGTCTCTTTTTTCACCCTTATATAAAGCAAAATCCAAATTCTGGGGAGACTATTTTGGGTCTGTGTATTCATTTCTAATTCCTGCTCTATAGTTCCTTACTCTGCTGTAGATAATTAGCAGGAAGTTTCCCATGACGATTGCCACACATGATACTACTCTTCCTAGCCTAAGAGGAATTCTGTATTCTCTTAACTTGAGGCCCTATACTCTTCATACTCTGTTGAGCCTCTTCAATTTCTACCTATTTTGAAATCTGAATATAACACAGACTTAATGTTGTAATATTCAACGAACCTAATTACACAACAACAACAACAAAACAAAACATGCTGATACGCTATCTTTACAAGAAGCCCAACAACTAGAAGTTGGATCATTTTCATGAAAATGTACCCCAAGAAAGTGTGTGTTACAGTTGAAAGCAACCTTAAAAACCAGTTGGTCCAAAACATTTATTCTAAAAATAAGAGTTTTCAAAGCTAAAACATTGGGTTAACTCACCTCCACCCCTAGTCTTCCTACCCTTCCTAACCTATGCTTGTATTCTGTCTTCAGCACCCAACAGAAAAGGCTGCCAGTAACACAGACTGGTTGACATCTTACATTTCAGACTCTTTCAACTAATTTTCTTCCATCTTATCTAATTTTATAGATTTATTTCTAAACACATTCTTAAATCTCACTCTGTTCTTTGTTTCTGGACACTCGTTCAACTTCCTGGGTTTATTTCTCTAACACAAGCCTTTTAATTTCTTTTAGCTTTGGTTTTGGCCCTGGCCCCGGGCCACTGACTTGACAGTGTTTTATTCTAGATTCAGTCCTTGTGTCAACCTGCACTGCCATCCTAGTCAAATGTTCTTGTGCCACACTCCTTTATATCATCAGGCATCTTCCAAATCTAACTTCAGAAAGAGATCACTGAATTGATGTATTTATTTTTTGTATGTAGAAACTATGAGGAGAAAGGAAGTTCTTCAGATATACTGAATATAAGATTGATGTCTAAAGTTGAATATACTGTTATCCTTTATTTAAAGAGAGCAAGTATTGTATAGCGATGAAGAACAAGGACTAAAACAGTTGAAGTTCAATTCTAGGTTCCACCAGTTATCAGCTATGTGGTGTTGGACAAGCTACTTAACCTCAGCTGTTCCTCTTCTGTAAAATAGGGATGATAAAAATAGAACTGAGAGGCCGACATAGGAAAATCATTTAAAACATTGCCTGATACTCAAAACATACCATGTCTTTATTGAGTTCTTGAATGCTATTGAATATTCAATTAAATATCATGTATGAAGCCATTGTGTTTGTATTTACTTTTTTAAAAATCAGCCTATCAGTCTTTGTTGCTTCTTACATCTCAGAATTTCCATCTGCGATCATTTTTTCCTAAAAAGGATTTTTTAAAAATTCTCTTTAGAGAAGACTTGATAGTGACACATACTTTTCTGTTTGTCTGAAAACATCTTTGTTTTGCCCTCATATTTCAAAGATATTTTTACTTGGATTAGATTTAGAATTTATTTTCTTTTTATCATAGTGAAAATATTATTTCAATCTTCTGACTCAGTGCTGTTATTTTTTGGCCTGACATTTTATAAATTTGCCATCTTTCTAAAGTCTAAAAAGAGATTTAAAAATATATATTATCCAGGCATTTAATTTTTTCACTAGGAAAGAGGGTTAGTATCACCCAGGAGGGAAAGCTCTAGATTATCAAATTATAATACACATTAGTCATATCAAGTACTAGTGACAGTTGTCAAACACCTCTCAGAATTTATATTGTATTTTTGAATTTTTCATTTTAATTTCCACAGAGCCTAGCTCATTGTAAGCATTTAACAAATATTTGTTGAGTATAATTGGTTACTGGTTTACTTACTCAGTAGAAGTTAAATTAGATAGCTTTCTTAGGGGTGCTATGTCTTTGAAAATTTGTTCTTGGAGAGGTCACTGATCAAGATCAGATTAAGACATTTAGAGACCTAAATGTAAAAATGTAGGTGCCCTCTTTAGTGGGATTTCAAACAAAAACTATTCTAAACCAGTAAAATAACCCTGAAGACTATCCTAATGCATTTTTTTTTAAAAGAAAAAAACATGTTAAACTTTTTTTCTAATGATCCTTCCTTGGATTTCTTTTTCCCCTTGAATGGTGCTATAAGTACATGTTTATTTTGCTTACTGGGTCTGAGGCTTTCAAAAGAAACCCTACTATTAAGACCCACTCTCCAAAATAATTTGTTCCTAAGTACATTTATTCCTGTGCTCTGTAACCGCTTCATTCCTCACCAGCCTTGACACTGGCTTTACCACCATTGTAGCTGGACTTTCATATAACCCTCATATTCTAATATTTCTGACTCGGTTTCCCATTATTTTGTTTCTGGTCATGCCCTGACTTTCTAAGAGCTAGGTTTTGCCTTTCACATTATCTGCCAACCCGTCCTTGATTTCATGTTTTCTTCTCCCATTTTAGAACTAAGACCTTATAGCAATATTCTTGTGTTGGCTAAACTCGAAAATCTACAACAAATCAAAGCAATGTCTTTGTGAAGTTAATACATTGCTCTATCTAGTGATTAAAACATTTCATGGCATGGACTTGCCAACACAAAGATGTTTTCTGAGTATTGAAGAAATTATTGACTTCTGAGCTCCTGTTACCACATTAAGATGAAAATTGAATTTGGCATCGACTGCCTTTGCTTGCTCAGCTTTCTTCAAATCTTTTTGGTAGCAGTGGGACTGTCAAATTCAGTCTTCCTTCCTTCCAATCTCAGTTAAGGGACAAGCCAGTCAAACTCTCTTTCTTGGGAATCTGAATTTCTAATGATGTTACAAATAATGAAATTTATTCCATTACCAGTTTGTAAAGAAATTATCAATGAGTTCCTGACTGAGTTTTCCAAAGCTGCTTGTCTAATTCTTTTTAATACTCTGTTTTCATTGTTCATCTTTTCCTTTGAGTGAACAAGCTACCCGATTCCTTTTCAATAAAGTCCTTTTTATTTTTCTTTCTGTTGCATGCAACCAAATAATTGTCACTGAAACAAAACATTTTTCATTCATTTTTACTATTGGCATATCTCCGTCAAATTTCAAAGCTGTGCTTAATCTCTAAATGCCAATGAGCATTGAGAATAGTGTCACACTCAGAATGGGTCAATATGTATATTGACAAGGGAGACTTTGTAGTTATCTCAAGAGTAAAGAAGTTTCAAGATCACTTCTATACATTGTCTATGTAATTTATACATAAACAATGATCAGAAGTTTCTTTAGGAATCCTTCTCTTTGGATAATGTTGCATCACTAATTATATCATCATGCATGCAACTACGAATTAATCAGTATATGGTACATTGCAACATTTGTTGCTTTGCTTTGGGAAGTCCTGCACTAACAGTATTATGTATTATCTATAAGCATAAAAGCAATAGAAGTAATCGTGATGGAAAAGATCAGCAGATTTAATTACTTTAAAATTTTAAATTTGGGACATAAAAAAAATGCTCAAACCTTTTGATTTAACAACTCTTCCTTCAGAAATCTAGTCTCAGTTTATAATTCCAAATATGAAAGTGCCTTGAATAAATATGGTACAATTGCAAATAACTCAAGCATTCAATAATAAGAAAAGTGATATCATTATTCAACAGAGTACTGCATAGCCACTCAAAATGCTGACATTTTGGCACAGAAGTTTGCAGGACGGCTGGAGTTCACATTCTAACCTCATCACTTTCTTGAAAGACCTTTGGCAAGTTACTTGACCAATCTGTGCCTCAATGTTTTCATTTGTAAAATGTTGATAACGATAACACATAATTTTATGATATGAGATTTAAATGTGTTACTACTATATACATAAAATTTTTATAATTGTGTCTGGAACAAGCATTCAGAAAGAAACAAATCACATGTGTTAAGCAATTTTAACTTTGCTGGAAAAGCAATAGAATACATTTGAAACCTAAAGAGATTCATTAAGATTTAACAATTGTTTAAGGGGATAGCTTGATTTGCAGCTGTTATTTTCCCAAAAAATTTTTAAAAAGAAATTAGTAGGCTATTTTACAATAAAAAATAACACTTCCTTAAGTCACTGTTTATATATATTAAATCATCTGATTGATTGCACAAAATTACATAAAAGTGCATGCAACTTCATTGAGAGTTAAGAGGACATTATTCAGAGGAACTTAGAATTCAATCCATCTATAAACTTTTCTTTCGAGAAGAGTCATTTATGAAAAATCACGTTGTAATTATTCCTAAAGTAATTATGTTATTTTATATTTTCACATGCAGGCATGGGTTAAAATCAAAGTTTGATGACTTTACATTATTTTTAATACAGAAAACAAGTTAAAAGAACGCACATGCCAGGTTATTCAGTACAACCTAATGAGTATCACACTTTCTTGGGAAGAGACCAATCATCCTTGGTCAAGATCCATGTTAATTTTCAGAGAAGCTTTTAGGGGAAAGATTTTCCGATTTGAAAAACACTTCAAAAGAACTTAAAGTGCTCCCGGGTCTATTTGAAACCTCATTTGCAATGATCAGAGCTATGTACCAACTATACTATGATTTCTGATAATGGCTTCTGCATTAATTTCTGTTGTTTTAGGAACTTATGTAGATAAAGCTCATCTAAGCCTTGTCAGTCTTATCACCCTGAGATGGTTAGAGAGTTAGATGCAAACTAATTGGAATGTCTAAAGATGGGCTGTAGGAGGAGAAAACCCTACTGCTTACCCAGTAAAAATAGCACTTACTGAGTGCTTAGAAGGTATCTGGGATCTTTCCTAGTGTGACACCTACTGCGATTGGTTTGAAGTTAAAATTCCCAGTGAAGCTGTACTAATTTTCTTTGTTTCAATCAGTTTTGTTTCAAGAAGACCAAGAAGAAAGGAACAAGTGCTTTTTTCAAAGGTTGTTTGTTCCCTCCCTACTATCTCGTCTCACACAGAAAAGTCAATAAAAAGATATGATCAGGGAGTAGAGAACCTTCTATTGTGATCTTTGGCTCAAGGGCAAAGATTCTCATGGTTTAAAGGGGCTTTTGGAGAGCTGCCTAAGATGCAGAGGCTGCCGACCAGCAGGCCCCTTGAAATTTTTCTAGAGGCAGGACAGTACAATACTCTATTCTGATAATGCACGCTGAAACCCAGTGTTCTTATCATGTGGCCCACCCTCTTCTCTGTGTGCTGCGTATCTTCTGTGAATCTGCCTGATAGTTCAGTTCCTTCCTGGGAATAAGATATGGTAAAGAGAGCTAACGTTTATTACATTCCTAAGATTATGTGGTCCTGCTCTTTTCTTTCTGGTCTTACACCACCTCTATTCTACAAGGAATCCTTTTTTTCACCACAGAAGCCCACTCCCATCATGTTAATCCTGAATATCAGCTACTGCTCTACATTTCCAATAGTATCATTCATTAGCTGATCAACTTTCCTTGGATCATTTCTATCATTTCAGTTGTTTACGTGAACAATGCCTGGACAATGCTATTCCAATGGAACACCTTGCTTTTTTTTTTTTTTTCCCCTAGATAGGACTTCATTTCTCAGCCCTTTAATTTGGGCCATTCTCCCCTTTGTCTTTCTGTCTTACCAAGATGATCTATGGTAGCACTCTAGCCAGTTCTTAGCAACTTGAAATCAGCTAAACTTCAAATCCTGAAGCTTGAATTTCATACAGCACATGTAAAACAAATTTTGCAATAAATTTTAAAAAATGGAACTTAATGTATCTTAATAGCTTCTGTTGACTCTATACCTTCAATTGTTAATAAGCCACATCACTGAGGAAATTCTTTCGATGATTGATTACGTATCTTCTAACTCAATTTTAATTTGTTAAAATCCATAAATAAGAATCTTTTAAAAATACATGCCTAACAGCTACCAAAGTATTTATATATTTTTAAATCACAAGAATACAATTATTAAAGAAATATGTGTGTATAATTTCGATCACATACATCTTAGAAAATTAAATATATTTATTATAAGAAATACTGAGTTATTTATATCCTTCAGTGGAAATTTTGTTAATTGATCTCCACTTAACTAATTCCCAAGCAACAGAGTTAGTGCTGGCTAATTTAAACAGAAAAGCAATTTATTGGAAGGATATAAAATAGAAATCTGAATAGCCAAGTCCTGCAAATATATAGAAAAAAATAGAGCTGAAAAGCCAATTTAACTAAATCAGTATAATATTTCAGGTATTTGGAATGCTAGACACCCCATTGCTGGACATTCATGGAAACACTGATGTTCAGAACTACATGTATCTTCCACTTCCGGCCTTTAAACACTGCAATATTTACTGTAAGTAATTTCCCAGTTATCCTGAGTCTTATTATCATCCTCCTAAAAGTCAAAGTCCTTGAGAAGGAGAGATGGATCATCTGATTCTTGGTCACTTTTGCCTTGGATCCCAGTAGGTAACAAGAGATCGAAACTTTGATTTTCATAGGGAGAAGTGAAATAACGGACCTTGCCTTTCACCAAGACTCACACAATGGTGTTTCTCTCAACCAAGAAAAGAATCTGAATGTTGAGCTATAAAAAAAGATGGATTTCCATCTAAATAACTATACTTAGTCTATTTCTTTTCCTTTCAAACTAAACTTTCCCACTTTATACCCAAGGGATTTAATTTTGAAAAGTCATAATTATAAAATTTTTCCTATTTCCATATTAGTTCTTTAGTTAGAAAAGAACGGGCTTTACATAAATACATACTGAAAGGAAATATAAGGGAGAAATGAGTTTGCAAATCCACTTCAAGGACAATATAAAAAAATAATTTGAGAGAGATTCTTCTTCTGTAATGACTGTTAAGTAATTCAGACCACACTTCATTAAATTCATCTAGAAAAAAATAATTTTTTATGGATATGGAAACATCAGAGAAGTTATAAGATACTGGGGAAAAAAGCAAATGAAAACCAGTGGAAGAATAGAGGCCTGAGGAAGGGGTTGAAACTGCATTTAGGGTTACATTTACTCAGAGGATATTTGAAAGCAGAGGGGGCTGATTAGAGGCTAAAAAGCTGAGCAATCGTTCTGATAGACTGTGGAGCTGAAAGAAGAGACTGGAGTCCAGAGCCTGTCAAATACAGAGCCCAGCTAAACCATTATCATATTGAGTTGGGTATTGCAAAAGACTCCTACCTAGTAGCATAGACTAAACAAAAAAAAAAAAAAAACAGGCTGTGGTTCAGCTTTAGATTGCTTCAATCCAAGAAACTGGCTTAAAGTGATCCAGATATCTAGTTGTCAAATGTTCTTTAATAAATCAAACACAAATAAAAAACAAGAAACGCAAGGAGGTAAGACTTTATGGATTAAAGCTACTGGAAATAATAATAAAAATAGACCTATGTGGTCTTCAAATATGGAAGTAATCAGACATAGACTTTCAAATCAATGTCTTTTTTACAAGGAGATAAAAATATAAGATTGTAAATTTCAGCAGAAGCCTGAAACAATAAAAAAGAAAGTCTAGGACTGAAATATAAAATAACAGAAATAGGAACTTGGCTGATGAGTTTAACAGCATATCATACAAAAATAAAGAGAAAATTAGTGGATTGAACGATAGGTCAAAAGAAAATATCCAGCAGATTGAACAGAGAGAAAAAAAGGATGGAAAAAATAAAAGAATAAGGAAATAAAAAGGATTGGGTGAGGTCTAACATACATTTTCACAAAATACAAAGAGAAAAGAGGAGAGAGAGTAATACAAAAACAGTATTTGATGAAATCATGGATACGAATTTTCAAAAAGTAATGAGAGACTGCAAGCCACAGATTAAAAAAACTCTACCGGCACAAATTAGAATACAACAAAAGACATACCTATCTGTCACACATCATAGTAAAGCTTCCAAAACCCAGTGCCAAAAAGAAAAGACTCAAAAGCAACGACAGAAAAAAGATAACCCGAAAAAGTCACGATTGAATTGTCAGTTGATATCTCAATTTTAAAAATTAAATTATACTTTAAAGTGATGAGAGAAAAGTTTTTAAAATATATTTTAAAGAGGATAAAAGTATAAATAAATGATATCAAGTTTGATTGATAGCATTAATAATAATAATGACTTACAGGGTTTAAAACATATTTGAAAATATAATAAATGGTAACAATAGTATATAAGTTAGGGGATAGATAAATAGACTTAAGTTATTCTAAAGTCCTGGCATTATCTAAGAACAGGAGAAAATTACAAATAAACAGTCTTTGCAGTCCACACATTGTATGCTGTAATTTCTATGAAAACTACTACAATGAAAGTAAAAAATATGTAACTTTCAAGCAAATGAGAAGTGGACGATAAACGGAGTAGTAAAACATGATTAGTCCAAAAGCAGGTAACAAAGAAGAGAAACATATTGTGGGTACAAAAGCAGAAATCACTAAGTATGATTATTTGAATTCAATTATATAAGTAATTGTATTTAATATATATGATCAAAATTCTCCACTTAAAGCGCGTCACACTGGATCAAAACCAACACCCAACTATGTGCTACTTGCAAAGATACATCTGAAATTAAAGAACAAAAGATGTTTGAAAACAGAATATGGAAGAGGTATATGATACAGAATCCAAATGGAAGTTGTAGTAGCTATATTAATATCAGACAAAACAGATTTTTCAGAAATTGATAATAATAGAAAGAGGCACCTCATAATGATAAAATATTCAAGTCACTGGGAAGATATATCATGTCTATTATTTTATGACTCAGTAACATAGCATTGGAGCCAAAATTAATAAAATACAATGAAATACAGAAAAATCCAAAATTATGAGGGATTTTTAACAAAATTCTATCAGCAACTGATTTAACAGGCAGGTACATATCAGTAAAGACATAGACAGTGCAGACAATTTAAACAATGAAATTAGCAAACTTGCATGGAATATCAATAGAAACTTGTGTTCAACATGTGCAGATAATACTTTTTTTCAGGCATATGGAACATTTTTTGAAAATTGACCATAATCTGCAGTAAAGCAAATTTCAGCAAATATCCAATTTGTTTTCTGAACACAGTAAAATTAATGTACAAATCAATTTTAAACAAAAAGTAAGTAGGATATTTTACATGATGATTAGAGATTAAGACATATTATTTTAGCAAATCCTATGAATTTATAGAATTAAAATGCTTGCTATCACCATCTCTATTCAACATTGTTCTAGAGATTTTATCAGGAAAGTCAAGTCAAAAAAAGAAATAAGATGTAAATAGTGTGGAGAGAAATATATAAATTTGTCGATTTTTTTAATATGATGATTGTATTTGTAGAAAATCCAAAAGAATATGAAAATAAATGCTTAGAATTAACAAGTGAGTTTAGCAAGATGAAGTTGTATAAAAATCAATTAGGTCTATAAATTAGCAAAAATAGAATATAAAAATTTAAAATATAGATATAATTTATGAACTTTTGGATATCTGGGTACAAAATATGTGCAGGACCTTTATACAGAAAACTATAAATATTATTAGAAAAATTAAATAGAGAGATTTCATACCTAGATCCTTGCTACCCAAAGTGTGGTCCACTGATTAGCAGCATCAACAATCCATTTTTGTTCCATTTTTGTTAGCCTCAACATATTTTAAAATTTTCCTTTTAATTTCTTCATTGACTCATTGGTTATTCAGGAGCATGTTGTTTAATTTTAATATATTTGTGAATTTACTAAAGTTTCTTCCATTATTAATTTCTAGCTTCATTGTGGTCAGAAAAGATACTTGATATAATTTCAGTGTTCTTAAATTTGTTAAGACTTGTTTTGTGGCCCAAAATATTATGTTCATTTCTGAAAGTGAGGTGTTGAAGACCCTATTATAATTGTGTTACAGTCTGTCTCTCCCTTCAGATCTATTAATATTTGCTTTATTTATTTAGGAACTCTGATGCTGGATGCATATATACTTACAACTCATATCCACTTGCTTTATTGTTATATAATAATATCTGTGGCTCTTGTTAAGGTTGTGGTCTTAAAGTTTATTTTATCTGATCTAAATATCACTACTCCTGCTCTCTTTTGGTTTCTATTTGCATAAACTATCATTTCTCTCTCTCTCTCTCTCTCTCTCTCTCTCTATATATATATATATATATATATATATATATTTTTTTTTTTTTTTTTTTTTTTGAGTTGGAGTCTCACTTTGTCACCCAGACTGGAGTGCAGTGGCACGCTCATGGCCACCCCAGCATAGACTTGCTAGGCTCTGGCAATCCTTCTACCTCAGCCTTCCAAGTAGTTGGAGTTACAGGCACGCACTACCACACCCAGCTAATTTTTTATTTATTGAAGAGATGAGGTCTCTCCAAGTTGCCCAGGCTGGTCTTGAACCCGTGGGCTCCGGCAATCCACTTGCCTTGGCTTCTCAAAGTGCTTGGATTACAGGCTAAGTCACTGAGTCCAGTCTATATATTCATTTTGTATCACAGCTCTAGGGTACATGTGATGATTTGCTACATAAGTAAACTGCGTGCAGGTGAGGATTGGACTTTCAGAGTACTCTGTCTTTCCCTGGTAGTGGACATAGTATCCAGTGGGTGGTTGTGTACCTATTATATCCCCTCCCTTCTTCCCTCCTTTAGCAGTGCCCAGCATCAGTTGCTCTGCCTTTTTGTTCATGCATCCAATGTTTAGGGCCCACTTATGAGTGAGATCATACAATGCTCAGTTTTTTTCTGTGATAATTTATTAGAGTTAGAATGATGGTCTCCAGCTGAATCCATGTTGCTGCAAAGGAGACGATTTTTGTTCTTTATGGCTGTGTAGTCTTCCGTCGTGTATATGGACCACATTTTCTTTATCCAGTCCACTTTCAATGGGCATCTGGGTTGTTTCCACGTTTTTGCTATTGTGAATAGTGCTGCTATGAACATATATGTGCAGGTATTTTTTTAGTTCAGTGATGTATATTCCTCTGGGTAGATTCCCAGGAGTGGAATTGCTGGATTTTGTGGTAGCTCAATTTTTAGTTCTTTGAAAAATACCACACTGCTTTCCACAGAGGTTGAACTAACTTACATTTTTACCAGCAGTGTAGACACATTTCCTTTTCTCTGCAGCCTCATCAACACTTGTTTTTTTTGTTTTTTTGTTTTGATATTTTTATTGATAGTCATCCTAACTGGGTGTTAGGTGGTATCTCGTTGTTTTGATTTGGATTTCTCTAATGATTGGTGAAGCTGAGCATTTTTAGTGTATTTTGTTTCAATGTCGTATTATGAGAAGTGTCTGTTCATGTGCCTTGCCCACTTTTTAATAGGGTTGTTTGTTTTTTTTCCCTGTCAGTTCATTTGAGTTCCTTGTAGATCCTGGAGGTTAGGCTTTTGTCTGATGTATAGTTTGTAATTTTTTCCCCATTTTGTGGGTTGTTGCTTACTCCCTTGATGGTTTCTTTTGCTGTGCAAAAACTTTTTAGCTTGATAAGGTCCTACCTGTCAATCTTAGCTTTTGTTGCATTTGCTTCTGAGGACTTGGGCATGAATTCGTTGCCTACTCTGATGTCCAAGAAGGTATTCCCTAAGTTTTCTTCTAAGATTTTTATAGTTTGAAGTTTCACATTGAAATCTTGAATCCATTTTTAGTTAATTTTTGTATATGTCTATAGACAAGGGTCCAGTTCCATTCTTCTGTATATGGTAAATCATTTTTCTCAGCACCATTTGCTAAATATGGTTTCCCTTTCCAAGAGTATCTTTTTATTGACTTTGTTGAAGATGAGTTGATTGAAGGTCTATTGTTTTATTTCTGGATTCTCTGTCCTTTTCCATTGGTCTATGTGTCTATTTTTGTACTGGTACCATACTGTTTTGGTTACTGTAGCCTTCCTTGTAGTAAAGTTTTAAGTCTGGAAGTGTGATGCCTCCAGCTTTTTTTTTTGTTGTTGTTTGTTTGTTTGTTTTGTTTTGCTTTGTTTTTTAGCTATTCATGGTTTTGTTTTTTGTTTTTTGCTTCCATATGAATTTCTGTATTGTCTTTTCTAGGTCTTTGAAAAATGATACTGGTAATTTGATAGGGATTGAGTTAAATCCGTAGATTGTCTTGGCTAGAATGAACATCTTGATGATATTGATTCTTCCAACCATGGAATATCTTTTCATCTTTTCACTTTTAGTCTAGATGTGTTCTTACAAGTGCAGTTAGTTTCTTTAGGCAGTATAGAGTTGGGTTTTGGTTTTTTAAAAACTATTTAGTGACTCTATGACTTTTAATTAGAATATCTATTTCAATTACATTCAAGGTAATTATTGACAGGTAAGGAATTGCTACTGCCATTTTGTTAATTCTTTTCAGGCTATTTTGGAGCTCATTTGTTCCATTCATCCTCTCTTGCTATGTTCCTGTTTGGATAAGTGATTTTCTAGTACTATGTTTTAGTTCCTTGCTTTTAGTTTTTGTGCATGTACTATAGGTTTTTGCTTTGTGGTTACCATGAGACAAATTGAAAATACTTTATAGGTATAACATGATAAAAAGTTAACACCTAAACTTTGATTGCCAAAAAAAAAAAAAAAAAACCAACAATAAAAAACCAAAACTACACTTTTACTCTATCTACTTCCATTTTGTTGTTTTTATGGAACAATTTACATCTTTTAATTTTGCATATTCCTTTGAAAATTATTGTAGCTATTATTATCTTAGTAGTTTTGACTTTTAACCTTCATGCTAAAGATTAAGTGATTTACACGCTAGCATTAAAGTATTAGATCATTCTGGGTTTGTGTTCTTTCTTTACCAGTGAATTTTATACTTTCAGACATTTTCATGTTACTTACAAACTAACATCCATTTTTTTCAGGTTGAAGAACTTCTTTTAGCCTTTATTCTAAGACAGTTCTGGTGATGATGAACTCCTCCAACTTTTATTTGTCTGGAAAAATATTTATCTCTTCTTCCTTTTTGAAAAATAGCTTTGCTAATACAATATTCTTTCTTGACAGTATTTTTGTCTTTGGCACTTTGAATAGATCATCCCATTGTCCTCTGGTCTATAAGGTTTCTACTGTTAGCTATTATTGGAACTTCCTTATATACTATTCACTTCTTTTCTCTTGCTGCCTTTAGGATTCTCCTTGTCTTCAATTTTTGATTGTTTTAATATAATATGTCTTGGGGTGGTCTTATTTAAATTAAATCTGATTGAAGACCTATGACATTCCTGTATCTGGATATTTACATATTTCTCAAGGTTTGAACAGTTTTCTGCTATCTACCCCTTATCTTTTTCTTCTCCTTCTTGAAATTCTATGACTGAAAAATTTTGTTTTATTGATGAGGGCCTATAAATCCTGTGAGCTTTGTTTATTTCTTTTTTCATTTATCCTCTGAGATTGTATATTTTCAAGTAATCTTTTTTTGAGTTCCTGCTTAATCAGTTTTGCTGTTGATACTCCCTATTGCATTTTTCATTTCATTCATTTTATTTTTCAGCTCCAGAATTTCTTTTCAATTATATAATTTTTTTTCAATCTGTATTAAATTTCTCACTCTGGTCATGTATTGTTTTCCTCATTTTATTGAATTGCTTCTCTGTATCTTCTTGAAGTTCACTGAACTTCCTTAAAAAGAGTTATTTTGAATTCTTTGCCAGGAAATTCATATATGTCCATCTCTGTAGTGTTGGTCACTGGCACTTTGTTTATCTAGTGATGCCACAGTTCCCTGATTGTTCTTTGTGATTGTGTGTCGATGCCTGCATGTTTTAAAAAGAGGTTCTTATTTCTGTCTTTACAGGCTACTTTTTGTTTGAGAAAGCCCTGGGAAAGCCCCAGTGCTGGGCATAACCAAAAGACTTAGGCAGCTGAGGACAGTTTGCAGCTATTAGAGAGCTAAAGCCCACTAAAACAGGTAAGGCACTGGAGTGGGCCAGAAGCCTGAGGCTTACTTGCTACTGCCAGAAGCCTGAAGCAGATGTGGCCAGTGTGGCACTGGGGCATGCCAAAAGCCTGGTGCCACTGAGAGTTGCCTGATGCTGAGAGCTGCACAGATCCTAGGTCCAATAAAGTTGACCTGGCATTGTTATGGGCTGGAGATAAAGTTTGCCATACAATCCTGGAGCCAGGGTGTATGTGGTCCTATCTTGTGCCGGGACAGGTCTAGGGCCTCAGTCCATGGGTACTGGCCTGGAATATGGAGTTTTGGAAATTTTCATGGTGCTGGGTTTTACTGTGTTGTGTTTAATGTTGTGGTTCACGGCAAAGTCCTTTGCTCACTTCCCTCTTTTGCCTCCAAGTGGATGGTATAGCTCACCATACTCTGCTGCCTGCAGTGGGGTGATGGGTAGTGTGTTATATAAAACTATACCTCTTATCATCTTCAATGTATATTTTCTTTTCTTCTTTAAATTTAATTTAATTTTAAAGTTTTGGGGTACAAGTCAGGATTGTGCACATAAGTGGTTTAGGTACAGGTGAAGTTTTGGGCCTCCCATTGGATCTCACTTCACCTGAATTAGAATTGGGGACACTTATTGATGTTATATGCTCCCCCTCCCCTGGCAGTGTCCCACAACTGCCACTCCCTTTTTTGTAATATTACGATAGGCATTCAGGGTTCACTTATGAGTGAGAACAAGTTGTATGCAGTTCCTTGTTTCTGTGATAGATCACTGAGTATGACAGACTGTAAATCCATCCAAGTTGCTGCGAATTCCATAGTTTTGTCTTTCTTTATGGCTGCATAATATTCCACTGGGTATAAGTACCAGAATTTTTAAATCTAGTCCAGTTTTGATGGGCAGCACAGTTGGTTCCATGTTTTTGCTATTTGTGAATAGTGCTGCAATAAACACGTGTGCACAGGTATCTTTTTTGTAGAATGATATGAGTTCCTCCGGGTATATTCCCAGAAGGGGGATTGCTGGGTCATATGAAAGATCAATTTTTAGTTCTTTTAGAAATCACCACACTGTTTTCCATAGAGGTTAAATTAGTTTGCACTCCCGCCAGCAGTGTAGAAGTGTTCCCTTTCTCCACAACCTTGCCAGCATCTGTGGGAGAACTAAAATCCTTCACAATGTATATTTTCTTATTGTTGTGTTGCAACCAGGTATTGTGATCTTTTACCTGATTTTCTTAGCTCTTGTAAAGATATTTTCATGCATGGATAGTTGTTCAAATGGAAGTTTCTGCAGGGAAAGGGTCACTGGAGCGTCCCACTCCACCATATTGCTCTGCCTCCTCAAGTCATTTTAGAATCAGCATTTCTAATTTAATATTATATGTTTTGATTCATATAAGAATTTGACTGTCAACTTTCTTCAGAACACTTTTCAATATGACCACTTCTGTCAAAAATCTTTCAAGATTATTTTATTGTGGTTTATTAAAAGCCCTTTGTTAAATACTGTAATGTGAAAGCCTAAGTCAGTAGTTTCCAAACAGTACATTGGAACCACCTGTAGTAGCTTCACAGAATACTCATGCCCCCAGAGATTTAATTGGTCTGGGGTGTGGCCTGGGCTATGGAATTTTTAAACAATCTCCAGGTGATTCAACTGTGCAAACACATTTGGGAACTACTGGTCTACATTATTTAACACAGGTGTTCTGAATTCCCTTGGCTCCAGTCTGTATTCAGAAACCAAATGTCTTAAAATGATCACCTCTGTTTAGGGTCTATATTTATAACTTAGCACATTCTTCTTAATAAACCAAAACAGTTCGAGCTAAGGTCACTGTGATGGTTAATTTTATGAATCAACTTGGCAAGTTCATGGTACTCAGATGCTCAAATACTATTCTACATTTTTATATGAATGTATTTTTTAGATGCGATTAACACCTAAATCAGTACACTTCGAATAAAACAGGTTACCTTCCATAATATGGGAAGGTCTCATCCAATCAGTTGAAGGTTTGAAGAGAAAAAAGACTGACCTTTTCAGAAGAAGGAATTCTGCCTCCTGAGTACCTTCAGACTTGAGTTGCATCAGCACTTTCCTCAGTCTCCTGCCTTCTAGCCTGCCTCCCCAAGATTTTCAGCTTGTCAGCCTCCACATTTTTTGTGAGCCAATTCCTCAAAATGCATCTCTCCCACTCTCTCCTTCCCCCCTCCCTCCCTCCCTTCTTCCCTCTCTCTCTCCCCCTCCCACCCTTCCTTCCTCTCTCTCTTTCCTCCCTCCCTCTCTCTCCCTCCTTCCCTTCCTCCCTCTCTCTCCCTCCCCCTCTCTCTCCTTCTCTCTCCTTCTCTCTCCTCTCTCCTCTCTCCTCTCTCTCTCTCTCTCCGCTCTCTCTCTCTCTCTTTCCCTCTCTCTCTCTCACTCAAATTTACCACTATATCATTACACTCAAAACTACTATTGGTTCTGATTCTCTGGAGAATGCTGACTAATAGTCACCAATGGCATCCATGTTGCTAAATCCATTTTTGGTCCTTGCCTTTGTTCAGTTTTCAGCAACATTTAACTGCATTGATGGTTCTCTTTTCCCCCAATTACTCTTTTTCTTTGTCTCTCAGTTTTCATCCTTACCCTAGTTGCTTAAATTTACCAGGTTTAAAAAATACTGATGTCTGAGTCCTACCTCCAGCATTCTGATTTAATTGGTCTGAGGCAGAGCCTGGGAGCTGAGATTTATGCAAGCTCTCTGGGTGATTAAATGTTTACAGCTAAGTTTCAGAATCATTGATCTACACCCCCACGAGGCCCGACTCTGTCCCGGGTTCTTCTATCTCCCTTTATTCATAGGGAGTCTTCGTTTATCCCTCTTCTTTTGATGCTGCATCTTTCTTTGGACTTCAGGAAAATATCTGTTTGCTGCTTTCATAACTATGCCCAATTCAAAGGTCATTTGTACCCCTCAGATACAATGTGAAATTCCATTCCCTCTTTGTTGGAGAAGGGAGCTATTTTGGGAAGGGACCTAGGTGTCTTCTAATTGTTCTTATTAGGCTCTGGGCAGGAAGAGTGAATTTCTTTTGTCTTATTTTTGACACAAGCGGGCCACTGCTTCGACCCCAGGTGAGGCTTCCACATCAACCATATATCCTGAAGGCCTACTTTCAATTTTCCTAATGCAGAAGGAGGTCAGAGCTCAAAATCTTGACTCTTAACTAAACAGGGTCAAAAAGGCAATAGACATTATTTTTATATCATTGTCTTTGAAGAGAGGATGATAAAATGAATTATAATGCAGCTCCTTAATACATGGATTTACGTGTGCTGAAGGTCAAATAATATGCTCTGAAACTAATGAGGGCCGGTAAGACTGCTAGCTTCTTAGTTACTTCGGTCCTCGATGTACAGTTTTATTATGAGAGTTTCTGCTATATTTGTGTGATACTGTATGCTTTATTATTATCCTTAGGGTTCTCACTGCTGTTATTCTAATCTTTTCAATTTGCAAAATACACTAAAATAAAAAAATTAGTGCTGAAACTAATTTTTTATCTAAACTCACACACTAGCCAGATGTATTCTGTCACACCATGCTAGTGTATGCTGTTTGATGTTGTGCATCATAGTATTTTTTAAATTATTCACATATTGAATTTAAATTTATGCAATAAAAGGGAGTAGAGAAAATGCTCTCTTAGTTTGCTTTTTTGCTGCTATTTATCCATATCACTTTTTTATTTAAATGGCAAATCTCCAATTTTGAAGTTTTATGCTAGTGCTTGAAATCCAAGGAGAGTGAGTGTTTTTATTTTCATTGTTTGGGAAACAAAAATGTACCTCTGATAATTTTTGTCTTTGATTACTGCTTCTTCAAAGGATTTAAACTAGAATGAAAGCCTTTGAAATCTTCAGAGATGAGGAGACATGAGAGTTATTCTGTATGCACTGGATAAACAGATGTCTTAGCTTTTCAAACCAAACCTGAAAAATATAATTACAAGCTTCATCAGAAACAGAACAATTTTTGCAGGTGTATAATGTTTTATATTTTACTAATGTGAAATGGAAGAAATAATGTCATTTTATTTCTTTTTCTTGTCTAAGAATTTAGTTCCAATTAACATTTCAGAAAACTTTTTGTTTAATATCTGAGGAAGCAAGATGCATTTTATTTTATAAGAGGGAAAAAAACTCTTCTTGTCATTTTTGGTACTAATAAACACTCTTAGAAACATATCTATACATTGCTTGAGAAGTTGAGAACCTAATTGAAAAATTCTAAATTAATAAAAGCCAAATTTCATTCATTTATTCAATGGACTAAATCTTATAATTAAATTTATTCTGAGACACCCATTGACTTCAGTGTAGAATTAAGCTCAATGATACTAACTGAGAAAAGAAAATCCCACTAATAGACTTTGCATTGTAGCTACTGTTGGCCTAAGCTGGATAACCTACTACTTGAATGTCGATGGCACAGTTGCTCACTGATTCACAGTGGTACAGAAACAGACCTAATGATATAAGAAACAAATAATCTCTATCCATTAAGATTTCTGCTTTTCCAAGACAAAAGTACTTCTTACTTATATACTAATGAGGATAAAAGAGAATAACAGAATGATGTTGTCCACTGACTAGAATAGATCCTTGTGCCAAATAGGGGTGATTTTGAAGTTTAAGTGAAGACTCTCAATAATACCATAACTTTGCAACTCAAGCACCTTATTAAGTATCTCATTTTATTTAAGTCATTTTTTAAAAACACTGTCAACAGCTACACCATTGGATCAATTCCAATTCTTTGATAAAGATTTTTTAAAAAAGCCAACCTGCTTGAATATATCCTCCAAGAGACAAGATTCTGGTTTTTTTTCAATACTGTATCTTCAAGACCTTGGTTTTTACTTGACTGGGACCTTAAAATAAACCTGAAGTATTGATTTTGAAGTTTAAAAATGGTGAATGAGAGTAATTCCAACATTGGCAAAAATGTACTATAGATAACAAATTGGCCCTCAAAAATTGCCTTTAGATTGTTAAAATTGCAAGGGACTTTAGAGATAACTTAGTACTGTATATTCCCTTTATTTTAACCAATGAGGAACCGGGTGCTTGACAAGGTGTTAAGTGACTCATAGAAGGTCTTCTTCATTCCTTAGGGGTGTGTTCTGGCTCTTTGGCTCTCCTGATATACTACTGAGAGCTCTTTTGCTCTTACAGGCTCCCCCTGGATGTCAATAACAGTTGCTGCTAGTCTATTGCCGTTGATTTAGATTCCATACCAGTCCCCGAAGCTTCCATTTCCCCTGTTCCCTGTGCAGTCTAGATCAAGTGCATGTGTGATTTCAAGGGTAAAGGAAAAGTACTACCCCCTCTCCTTCCTGCAATTATCTATCAGCAAGTGCTGATGACAGTAGCAATCCCGTTCCAATTCATTGGCATGGGTTACTGATAACAAAAATGTGTACATGAGTAATTTGTGCTGACCAGAATATATTATTATACATTTCAAGCTAGATTTAAAAGTCAATATTTACATCTAAATAGTCTCATTATGATTTCTACTTCTCTTTGGTCATGGGTGAGATAATCATGACACGTCCCTATGGACAGATTGATTTCCATTTCTCTTTCCTAATCTAAAGTGAAATAGCCAAAACTTAAAATGTGAGATATTTCATATACAACCAGCAGAAAACAACTTTCAAATGTGCTTTTAAATATTATTTACATTTTTAAACTATTAGAGTTAGTAATAACTTTTAGTCTACCATTACGTCCCTGCTAGGTATTGTGCCAAGCCCTTTATATAGCTTCTTTCTAATCCTCACACCAACCCTGGAAGGTGACCATTATGATTCTCATGTGAAATGTGAAGTAGTTAAGTCTAAAAGCTAGCATGATATGAAGATGGCACCTTGCATTAACTCAATGAGGAATCTTTTGCTTTATTTTTTGGAACCCAAGTCAATGTCTATTTCAAGCTCCATTCTGCTCTGTGGTAGTATTATTAATTCAATCAACTCAAAGTAAACTCAGTAAGTCTAGGTTTTGTTTCTTTGTTATTTTGTTTCACCTGTAACTCTAGGATTTTCTTCTTCCTCTCTTCCCTTCACTTGTGCATCAAAGTTCCAAGGACTTATATAGACTCAAAGCTTTATGCAGCCTTCCTAAACTTGCATCTACTGACCTCTTCTGTATTAGTTTTCTGTTGGAACAAAGTGTTACAAACTTAGCTACTTTAAACAACACTCAGTTATTATCTCACAATCGGGTAGGTCAGAAGTCCAGGTAAGTTCAACTCGGTTCTCTTTTTAGGGTCTTAGAAGGCCAAATCTGAGGTTTCAGTTAGAATGCATTCTTCTCTGGAGGATCTAAAAGAGAATCTACTTCCAAGCTCATTCAGGTTGTTGGCAAAATCTAGTTCCTTGTGGTTAGAGGAGTGGGTTCTCTGTTTTCTTGCTGGCTATAGGCCAGGGATAAGTAAACTCCTAGAGTCATTCTCTAGTCTTTGCGTGTGACCTCATCCATCTTCAAGCCTGTGTGGGTGCATTGTTTGTGCTTTTAAAGGGCTCATGATTTAATCAGGACCACTTGGATAATGTCTTTTTTTATTAACTCAAAGTAAATTGATTAGTAACCTTATTTAATCTGTAAAATTCCTTTTGCCATGTAAGGTAACATATCCATGAGCATGATAGCTCATGATAGTAACAGTCCTGAAGATTAGGGTTGAAAAATCTTGGGGGACTGTTTTGGAATTCTGTGTACCACACTGTCTGTGCCACTGGCTTCTAGGAACACAGTTCATGCCACACATGCTTTAGTATCTTTCATCACCAGCCAAGAGATCCATTTAGGTGTGCCATGGAAAAAACTTGGCCCACCTTATTTTTAAGGATTTGTTGTGAATTTAGACAGTTTTCCTCCCTTAGGCCTGGCCATCCTGTGTGTTTGTAGCTGAGGTGATAGAGATGTGACATCAGCAATCAATAGAAGTTCCTTTAATGTCAATTCATGTATCATTGGCAAAAGATACAAGATCCTAAAAGCTTAAAGAAGAAAACCAAGCACCACATGTTCTCATTTATATGTGGGAGCTAAATGGCGCCAAAATAGAAATAACAGACACTGGGGATATTGAAAAGGGGGAGGCAGGGAAAGGGTTAGGGTTCAGAAGTAACCTATTAGGTACAATATTTACTACCTGGGAAATGGACCACTTGAAGCCCAATACCCACCAGTATGCAGTATCTCTGTGTAACAGACATTCACTTGCACCCCCTGAATATGAACTTTAAAAAAAAAGATGACTACTCAGAACCAGTATTCCTAGCCAAAGTGGCAAATTGCCCCAGCCTCCAAGTATGCAAAATCAAACTCTTAAGTTGCTTTAAGAATCTTCTTCTGCCACTCTTAAGGAGTCTCATTTCTTCTTGGTTCCTCCTAATCATCTGATAGATGTTGGTTATGAACCTACCTGCTGTCCAGGTGTAGGTAACAGTAACAACCCAGGACTTTCCTGAGTACATCTTTTTTTTTTTTTGAGTTGGAGTCTCACTCTGTTGCCCAGACTGGAGTGCAGTGGCCGCTCCTGGCCACCGCAGCCTCGACCTGCTGGGCTCCGGTGATCCTTCCGCCTCAGCCTTCCAAGTAGCTGGAACTACAGGTGTGCGCTACCACGCCCGGCTAATTTTTTTGATTTATT
>CAUYQG010030017.1:0-10176 GCA_963574415.1 Tarsius wallacei | reverse complement strand
TCAAAATCTGTGACACACAGCTAAAGAAGGTCTGAGAGGGAACTTCAAAACACTAAATGCATATGTTAGGAAAGAAGAAAAGTCTCATATCAATAATCTAAGCTCCCACTTTAAGGACTTAAAACCAAGAAGAGCACAATAAACCTAAAGCAAACAGAAGGAAGAAAATAATAAAGTAAGAGCATTAGTCAATGAAACTGAACATAAGAAAACGACAGAGAAAATCAATGAAACACAGATTAGTTCTTTGAATAATTATATGTAATTCTCTACCAGGACTGACCAGGAAATAAAAAGAAGACACAAATTTCCAACATCAGGAATGAAAGAGGAGCTATCATTACAGGCCCTGCAGACCTCAAAAGATTAAAAAAAATTCCTGCAAACAACTCTAAACACATAAATTTGATAAGTGAAATGGATCACTTCCTTAAAAAAGAAAAACTACTATAACTCACCCACTTATCAGCTCACAAAAAAGAAAGCTCTAGGTTCAGATGGTTTCACTGTAGATGTTTTCCAAACATTTAAAGAATGAATACCTATCCATAGAGTCTCTTCAAGAAGATAGAAGGGAAGCACCAGGTGAGGTGGCTCATGCCTGTAATCCCAGCACTTTGGGAGGCAGAGACAACAGGATTGCCTGAGCCCAGGGATTTAAGATCAGCCTGGGCAGCTAGAGAAGAACTCTTCTCTACAATAAATCAAAGAATTTGTTGGGCATGGTGGCATGTGCCCTCGGTTCCAGTTACTTGGAAGGCTGAGGCAGAAGGATTGCCTGGGCCCAGCAGGTTGAGGCTGCAGTGGCTATAAGTGTGCCACTACACTCTAACCTGGGCAACAGAGTGAGACTCTGACTCAAAAAAAAAAAAAAAGAAAAGAAAAGAAAAGAAAACAGAGAAGGAGGAAACATCTCAACTCATTTTATTAAGTTAGTATTAATTCTGATATTAAAACTAGACAGAGTACCAAAAAGGAGAACTATAGGCCTATATCTCACATAAATATAGAAGCAAAAATGCTTAACAATATATTAGCAAACAGAATTCAGCAATATGCAAAAAAGATTATATACCATGATCAAATGGGGTTTATTTCAGGGATACAAGTCTGGCTCAGTATTTAAAAATCAATGTAATCCATTACATTAATAGGCTAAAGAAGAAAAGTCTCATGGTTATATTATATCATTTGATTTAGAAAAGGTATTTGAACACCCACTCAAGGCTGGGTGAGGTGGCCCACACCTGTAATTCCAGCACTTTGGAAGCGGCTTCCAAATTAAGTCCCAGCAGCAGCACCAACAGGTACCATCTGTTGAGGGTTTTTCACAAGCAAGCACCCTTCTAAGTGCATTACTAACATCATCTTATGGAACCCTGTGAGGGAAGGGCTGCTATTATCCCTGTTTTACAGATAGAAAACCTGAGAGAGAATAACTAATTTGCTGTGATAACTGTTTTGGTACAGGTTAATTTAGGTTAAAATTTATGTAACACATTTCTGAGACTTATGTATATAATGAAAAATCCCCTTGTGAACTGCAGAGATGCCTTGCTTTGGGAAGTAAACAGCCGGACCCCTCAGGAGGCCTGCTTTGTCAATTCAGTTCCCCAGGCCTCTTTTCCTCAAATATTGGTATTTCAGAAAGGGATTCTGACTATCAACAGGACAACTTCTTCACACCAAAAATTAGGAAAATCAGGCCCAGAGAGGTGAGACAGCTGGCCTAGTTCACACCATCTGACACCAGCGAAGTGGGGCCTCAGGTCCAGTGCTGATTTGCAGGCCTGGGCCGCCCTGTAATTGAGGGACTTTGGCCAGGGAGAGGAAGGCAGGGACCTCGGAGTTTCCATTTCCTCACCTGAGAAATGGCATCAATCATGGGGCCTCTTTGTGTAGTTGTGGGGGTCACGCGGTTGTGGCCCAGCCCAGGACAACCGCCCGGTACCAGGGACTTGACCACGGACAGTACAGGGGGATTAGAACCTCGGAAGTCCCCAGTGGTGGGAGAGTGTGCTGGGGGGAGGGGCGGAACCTCGGAAGTCAGAGGCGGGGATTCGCTGATTCGGGGCGGGGCTTGGGGTTTAAACGTCAAGGTGGACAGTGGGCAGGGCTTGAGATTTGGGGTCCCTGGGCAGGGCTTCTGGAAATCGGGGCGCGGTTTTGTGGCGCCGATGGGCAGGATCTGAAGCGGTGGAAGGGGAGCTGGGTGTGGGGAACCAGGACATTGGCTTAGAGGTCTGGGTGGACAGTGGGCGGGGCTCAGAGGAGCTCCTGTTCCAGCTTTAAGGGACTCTGGGGGAATCTTTGAGGCACAGAAGGACGTGGATTTGCAGAGCCGAGAGTGTCAGTGGGCGGAGCTCCAGGAACCCCGCTCCCGGGTCGAGCGAGCCGTGGGCGTGGCTCGGGAGGCCTGTAGGCGTGGCCCTCCAGCCACCCAGCTGACCCGAGAGCCAGGCGAGCGCTTGGGCGCCGCCTTCCTCCGCGGCCCACCTGCATTCCTGGGCGTGACCAGTGGGGGCGCCAGGGAGGCTCAGGCGAGGACCCTAGGCTGGGAAGTGGGCGTGGCTAGGCGCGGCCAGGAAGCTTTGATTGGGAGCAGCGCGTCGCGGAGGCGGGGCCTGCGCGCGATCGCGGGGGCGTGGGCCCGCGCCACGGCCGGCGCCGCGGTCAGTGCAGGCTGGGAAGCTGCAGCGGCCAGCGGCAGCGGTTGGAGGGTTCTCGCGGCTTTGCAGCGGGGACTTTCGCGGCGGCAACGGTGCCCTCTCCGCGTGTGTGGCGCCGGCTGACAGGACCCGGCGGGCGAGGACGGCGAGCGGAGGGAGCGGCAGGGCGCGGGCGCGGGTCCTCGGCTGGCTGCGGGCGCTCGGGGCGGGGGCTGCCGGAGGCTCGGGTCTCGGGGCCGTCGGGGACACAACCAGCGGGCCCAGGGGGCGTGAAGCGGGCTCCTGTGGGCCGGAGGCTGCCCCGGGGCGGGGTCAGGGGTCGGGCCGCGGGCCGGTGGGGACGCAGCCGCCGAGGGGCTTCGGGGCCCGCCTGGGTGGGAGAAGGGCGGCTCGAGTCCAGGGCGCAGGGCCGGGGGCTCCAGGCCGGGCGGGGTGTGAGCGGCCCGGGGGAGCGAGGGGCGGGGGCGGGCAGGGCTGGGCTCACGTGGGGCGAGGCGAGCCGGGCGCCACGTTGGGAGGGGCGAGGGCGGCCGCCTGGCCCGGGGTCGCCGGGCTTGGGTGCGAGGCCGGCTCTGGCCCTGAGGGTCCGGGTCCGAACCCGGCGGGGCGGGGCTGCGTGGGCGGGGGCGGCCTGGGAAGAGGCCTGGACTGGCGGGGCGGCGGGGAGAGGCAGAGCGGGCGGGGACGCTGCCGGGTTGGGGCCGGGCGTCCAGGGAGCCGGGGGTTTGGAGGCGAGCCTCCCTCGGAGTGGGTGGGCGGGCAGCCGGCGAGGGGAGCAGGGAAACGGAGCGGGCTGCAGGTGGGGGTCGCAGCGCGGAGTTGCCTGGGCGTGAGATCAGACGTCGAGGGTGGACATGCGGGAGCCGGGCTGTCCCACCCCTCCCCGCAGGCGCACGCTCGCCGGCTCTCGGTCTCCCGACGATCCGAACGTGTCGGGGAAGTGGCAGGCTGCGGGGAGAGCCGGGAAGAAAGGGGCTTCCTCCTGGGGGGAGGCGCTGGCCCTGCCGTCCTTTTTTGGGAGTGTTGAAAGGGTTTTGGGCGCTGCAAAAGGAATCGTAGGCTTGACGGCTTCATGATTTAGAATCACATCCTATATTTGGCCTTCATGTAGGCTGCCCTTGTTTGGTGGTGTCTGAAGTGCTTGCTCTACATGTCGCAAACGTGGGATTCAAAGTGAGAAGCAAATTGCAAGTTGTTCGTCTTCTCCAAGATAGCAAGATACAAAGGCGTTTCCTTCCTAAAAGACATTTTAAAATAATTGACTATAGTGTGTGTTTATAAACTGCAACTAGATGGCGATTATATTTACTTTTGGAAATAGTTATCGCGGAATATTGGGCCCTCTCACCGCATCCTTCCTGCCTGGGAGTACATTCTAAAACAATACTTGTAGGGCTTCTGGTCGCTCTGTGTAATAATGCATCTCATTGTCCTTAACTGGCAGAACATTCTCCTGACACCAGGGCCTGCTAGAATAGACAAAAACATGATTAAGTATAAGCAGTTGCTTTGTACCGTCTGTTCAATTGTGAAGGCAAATAGATACCTGTTTAATAATAATTTACTTTCTTCAGTCCCTGTAAAACTGAAGAAATGGGCAAAATCTATTTTGGACTTGATTCCATACAATTCAGAAGACTGATTTAAGGAAACTGATTTATTTTGGCTTGGCGGCATGCTTCACAGTCAAAATGTTTGGGTATGAAATATAGTAGTAAACATTGGATCTGAGAAATTGTATAAACAAATAGACAAAAGTGAAATAAAACTGAGAATTGTGTTGTACCTTAGGTCTTGAAGTGCAGTTTTGTGGTAGATGGTAGATATGTGTAGTGAGAATTTGAGAAAAATCTGGTGTAAAGACCAGGTACACACCTTCTTAACAGATCCGGAAGGTGCTTTGTCCGTGTTTTTGATTACTTGTGGAAGGTAGTTGAAAGCCTGATGAATTTTAATAGATAACATTCAATGAAACATCACTGCACACAATATTGAATTTTTTATGATCCTTTATTACTTTGTCTTCAGATTGTGCTAATCAGCATTTATGTCTATTTATGTATAGTTAGGATTAGATTCAGGGTCAGTGAAGAGCATTTTTTAAACACTGTTGGAATTTTTTGGTGCAAGTTTTATGTTAACGCATCTGTCACTTCTGGGATCCACCCCGGCCATGAGGATGAGACTCACTCTAATGACTGTAAGATGGAATGTTCAAAAGGATAAATTATCGGTTCTTAATTGTATAAGGGGGAATGTAGAAGAGCCAGTTTTTAATGATGACAAAATGTTCATTTCTAATACTTGGATTTGTCACAGACTGGTACTTTAGAAACATATTCATTGAACTGTTTTACCTCTGATCTCTTTTCCAGGGGTGGAGCAATAATAAATTTGAATGCTACTTTCGTATTCATGGTACAGATCCATGAGATAAAACCTCTTAAACTTATTTTCCATTTGATTACTTCCCGTGTTATCCCATCCCTGAATTATGTGGCACTTGTGTGTCTTTTAAACTCAAGATGCCTTTTCTGTATTAAAACTTGGAATTCTTCATGAATATTTCAGTGTGACCTAGTACCTAGAATGTTAAGTAATAGAATCTCTCTGGATTTTCATTGCCCTAGTTCAGATCCTTTAAAATGAGTGGACAAGATTCTGTTCTCCTTTCTGAGCACTTATGTTGTATTTCAACAGTGCATAATAGAATCTTTTTTGTTTTATGACAGCTTTATTGAGATGTAATTCGCATACCATACAGTTTACCCACTTAAAGTTCAGTGGTTTTTAGTATTCGGTATTCACAGAGTTGTATAGCTTTCACCACGTTCAATTTTAGAACATTTTCATCACCCCCAAAAAGAAACTCCAGACCCATTAGCAGTCCCCCCTCACCATTTCCTTTCCTCCCCAGCTCTGGGCAACCACTTATCTATTTTTGGACATTTCATATAAATGGAATCATACAATATGTGGTCTTTTGTGTCTCGCTTCTTTTACTTAGCATGTTTTTAAGGCTTATGTATGTTGTAGTATGAATGTATAGTACTAAATTGTTTTTTTATGATTGAATAATATTCCATTGTATGGTTATACCATATTTTGTTTATCCAGTCCTCAGTTGATGAACGTTTGGGTGTTCATCCTATTGGCTATTGTGAATAATGCTGCGAACATGTTTGCATTTCTCAAGTATTTACCTAGGGATGGAATTGCTGGATCATATGGTAACTCTTTGTTTAACTGTTGGAGGTACTGCCACACTATTTTCCAAAGCAGCTGCACCATTTTACAATCTTCAGCAACAGTGTATGAAGGTTCTAGTTTCTTGGCAGCACTTGTTATTCTCTGACTTTTTGTTTCTAGGGTAAAGTGGTATCTCACTGTGGTTTTGATTTATATTTTCCTAATGGCTAATGATGTAGAGCATCTTATCATGTGCTTAGTGGATTTGTGTATTTAATCTTTGGAGAAATGTCTATTCAAATGCTTTGCCCATTTTTAATGGGTTATCTTTTTATTGTTATAAGGGTTATTTATATATTCTAGATACAAGTATCTTATCAGATATATGATTTGCAAAAAAATTTTCTCCCAGCTAGGTGTGGAGGCTCACACCTGTAATTCCAGCACTTAGGGAGTCAGAGGTGGAGGATCAGTTGAGGCCAAGAGTTCAAGACCAGCCTGGGCAATATAGTGGGCCCTGTATCTAATAACATTAAATTAAAAATTTTTTTTCTTCCATTCAGATTTGCCTTTTCACTTTCTTGGTAGTGTCTCCTTTAAGCACAGACATTTACTTTTTTTTTTTTTTTTTTTTGAGTTGGAGTCTCACTCTGTCGCCCAGACTGGAGTGCAGTGGCTGCTCCCAGCCACCATAGCCTCGACCTGCTGGGCTCTGGCGATCCTTCTGCCTCAGCCTTCCAAATAGCTGGAACTACAGGCGCGCTCTACCACACCCGGCTAATTTTTTGATTTATTGTAGAGATGAGGTCTTGCCAAGTTGCCCAGGCGGGTCTCGAACCCCCCCGGGCTCAGGCAATCCACTCACCTTAGCCTCCCAAAGCGCGGGATTACAGGTGAGCCACCAAGCCTGGCTGACATTTAAATTTTTAATGGTTTCCAATTTATGGGTAATAGAGTCTTACTAGTTAGAAATTATTTAGATCTTAAGTCACACCTTTGTCAGTATTTGTTATATATATTAAAAGCCAAGTGTGAAAGGCTTAGGGAAAGATTTGAATTAATTTATCTTAAGATATGCCATAGACAAGAAGGTTCATCAGTGAGCATGTCATTTGCCTGTTTAAATCCTCTGGTGGCCCCACCCATTGCCCACAGAGTGAAGTTCAGACTTCTTCATGTGACTGTGGATCAAGGCAGTCTCTGATTTCAACCTGCTTTGTCTCTCACTATTTCCCTTTCTGTCTTCATCTCCAGGGCTAATTCCTGACATGTCCCAGCTTTCAAATCTTGTGATGTTCTTATTACTCTGCCCCCTTTCCACTTCCTGAATCCCACTTGTTCTTTGGGATCAGATCATGAGGCTTTTCCTCCATGAAAACTTCCTCATCCACACAGGCAGACATTGTCACTGCTGTCTGCTACCTGAATTTGAGCTATAGTCTGCAAAGTGCCTTTCCATTGAAAGCAGAATGCAACAGAGAAATTCACATGGAAGACAAACTGAGATTCTCTTCTTTACTTCTTGGTCACCAGTGCCTCTGGGATATTTGCTGAATGAATGATTGTGTATTGGAGTTAACTGGAAAGATCAGTGTGTTTCTCTGATTATTATTAACATTTTTATTGCCTATGTTAAAATAACATGAAGAACGGGTGACTCCCCCTTGCTTTTCCAGCATCCAAGTCTAGCTCATACCAAAAAAGTGCCCAGATGTAAAACTGAGTGTTTAAAACATTTTCCCGAGGGCAGAACGTTCTTGTCCAGTTCTTTCCCCCTAATGAATAGTTATGACTGGCACACTGCCTTCTCAGTGGGGAATATGGCCAGGGAACACACTTAGTTTGGTATGATGTAGCCAAGCCAGATGCTCACAGCCAGCCTGATGGCATGGGCCAGTCAGAACAGAACCTACTCTGCACTCATGAAAATGGTTAGAAATTGGAGATTAAGGACACTTTCTTTCTTTTCATTCTTTTGCTCATGCTCTTTTGCTTCTCTTGGAGCATCTGACTCATTCTAGTATTTTTTTTTAGTTATATTTTGTGTTCTTATCCTCCTTTTTAGTACTTTAGTTAAAAGTACTTGACTTAGCATCTTCTTGAGAATTAAGAGAAACCAGCTGGCCATCTTGGGGTACATTTTCTTCTTATGTGTTCATTAAAGGTCGGATTGTGGCAAGGTAGTAAAGAGAAGAAGAAAGTCAGTTTCCAGTGTCTTCTGTTTCATTAGACTTAGTGAGCTGTGGGTACCTTACATAGTTTCTTGCTCTAATAGGAGAGTTTATATTTAGGGGAATCAAGGTCATGAAGGTGCAGACCTCTAGGGCCAGATTGAGCTGGGTTCACTCTTGGCTTCACTTCTTATAAGCTGTAACTTTGCCAGTTACCTCACCTCCCTGAGCCTGCTTTCCTCTTCTGTAGTGTGGAGATGCTGATGGTTTACCTTGCAGGGTCACTGTTAAGGCTATACAAGGAAAAGTATGTAAAGTGCCTAATACTGAGTAGGCACTGAACATATCCCCATCCCTGTGCTCTTCACTCTTCAGTGTCTGTTTTTTTGTTTTTGTTTTTGTTTTTTTTTTTGAGTTGGAGTCTCACTTCATCGCCCAGGCTGGAGTGTAGTGTCTGGTAATGAATGGAACTGCGGAGACTCATACAGAGTATGTTTAATCCATTTTACTTCTGATGTTACACTGTTAAGGTACAAATTCCCACTCCCACCTGGGAATTTTGACTTTGAATCACAGTTGAGTCACTGAGGAAGGAAAAAATTGTCTAATGTTAGCATGGGAAGGTGGTGTTAAAAATGAGGCAGTTCTAGCCGGGCTCAGTGGGTCAGCCTGTAATCCCGTGCTTTGGGAGACTGAGGTGAGTGGATTGCCTAAGCCCGCGGGTTCAAGACCCGCCTGGGCAACTTGGCGAGACCTCATCTCTACAATAAATCAAAAAATTAGCTGGGTGTGGTAGCGTATGCCTATAGTTCCAGCTACTTGGAATGCTGAGGCGGAAGGATCGCCAGAGCCCAGCAGGTCGAGGCTGCGGTGGCCGGGAGCGGCCACTGCACTCCAGTGTGGGTGACAGAGTGAGACTCCAACTCAAAAAAAAAAAAAAAAAAAAAAAATGAGGCAGTTTTTACATCTGCCTGAACTGGAAATGTCTATTCAGTCAAATTTCCCTTATTCAGGTCTGTGTATTCAGTCTATCTGTCTGCCTGCCTGTCTCGTTTAAGGAAAAGAGTTTAATTCCTGGCAAAAGATTGCTCTTTTTAGGGTTTGAAGGAGATTGCACTGCAGTGCTTGAGATACCTATCAGTTCATAATGTGACTGGCAGCATTGTGATAAAGTGTGACGTCTACTGTGGGAAAAGAGCCTCTGTGGTTTCACGGGATGTTGAATTAGGCTTGTCATTTGAAACTTATATTAATAACAAAAACAGTTTCTCCTATTTGCCACAGTAATGAGAAATTAAATCAAAATAACACAAAGGTCATAAAGAAGCTGCAATATAAATGGGCGTTGCAGTCCTTTATGTTGCATGACTGAAGGCAGTAATTTCACAGTGCACATTTATTTTCCCCCTTTGGTCATGCAGTAGATCATAAAAATTATGAATAATGGATCATGTGTGGCACCAGTATCTCACCACCTTTTTAAGAACATATCATTTTGGGGGGATTTGGGAGATTATTTCTCAGACCTGGAGGCCCTTATTCTTTACTGCCCGTCAGGATCTGCTGTAGCCCTTTATACATACAAGACGCCACGGCTTAAACTCCCTAGTGACTGTGTCACAGCCAGAGCAGGAAGCTGTGAGCTCCTCATTTTACAGATAAGGGACCATGGTCACAGCGGCCTGAGAGACTTGCCCAAGATAAGGAGCTTATGTCTTCCCTTAAGTGTCTTCCTTTCTTCCCTCTAACTCACCTCTACCTCATTCCATGTATAGTGTAAGTTCACTTTTTTTTTTTTTTGTAGCGGTGAAGTCTTGCTATGTTGCCCAGGCTGGTCTCAAACACCTGGGCTGAAGTGATCCTCCTATCTCTGCCCTCCAAAGTGCTGGAATTACAGGCATGAGCCACTGTGCCAGGCCTAAATTCACTTTTATAGTTTGTAGTGTGGACTTATAATATACCATGGATTTTTTTTATCTAACAGTTGAACCTGACATGGCTTTCCCTTTTTTTTCTTGTTAATTTATTTGCCCTCCTTATAGATTCTGGAGGTTAGACCTTTGTCAGATGCATAGTTTGCAAATATTTTTTCCCATACGGTAGGTTGTCTCTTTACTTTCTTGATGGTTTCTTTTGTTGATTTCATG
>CAUYQG010030014.1:0-16475 GCA_963574415.1 Tarsius wallacei | reverse complement strand
TTTCTTATAGTATTATGGTAAATGTTCAGAGTCCGTTTATGAGTGAGAACATATGGTACTCAGTCCTTTGTTTCTGTGATAGAGCACTGAGTATTATAGACTCTAAATCCATCCAAGTTGCTGCAAAGTCCATAATTTTGTCCTTATTTATGGCTGTGTAATATTCCATCGTGTATATGTACCACATTTTTTTATCCAGTCCAGTTTTGATGGGCAGCATGGTTGGTTCCATGTTTTTGCTATTGTGAATAGTGCTGCAATAAACATGCGTGTGCAGATATCTTTTTTGTAGAATAATTTGAGTTCCTCTGGGTATATTCCCAGTAGGGGAATTGCTGGGTCATATGAAAGGTCAATTTCTAGTTCTTTTCGAAATCGCCACACTGTTTTCCATAGAGGTTGAACTAGTTTGCATTCCCACCAGCAGTGTAGAAGCGTTCCCTTTTCTCTGCATCCTTGCCAGCATCTGTTGTTGTTTGTTTTATTAATGATGGCCATTCTTACTGGGGTTAGGTGGTATCTCAATGTGTTTTTGGTTTGTATTTTTCTGATGATTAGTGAGGCTGAGCACTTTTTCATGTGTGTGTTGGCTGTTCATATGTCTTTTTTTAAGAAGTGTCTATTCAGGTCTTTTGCCCACTTTTTTTTTTAGAAAGCAAGATTTATTGAAAGGACAGAAAAGCTCCCACAGTGGAAGGGGACCCGAAGGGATTGCCTTTTGCCCACTTTTTAATGGGGCTGTTTTTTTTTTCCTTTTGGCACATTTGAATTCCTTGTAGATCCTGGATATTAGGCCTTTGTCAGATAACCAAAAATCTTTATAGCATCCCCAAACCTCTTGTATTCAGTTCCTGCAATTTGAATAATTACTTCAGACAGTACATTATCTATCTATTGCTGTGTGACAAATGTCCACAAATTCACTAGCTTAAAATTACTCCCAATTGTCATCTCACAGTTTCTGTAGGTCAGAAATCTGGGCATGACTAACCTAGGTCCTTTGTCTTGGGGAGATAGGTTGTCTCATGAGTGCGTGTGGTTAGGCTCTTGTCTCAAAATTTCACTGGGGAAGGATCCATTTCCAAGCTCAAGTGTTTGCTGTGGCGTTGACACTTTGTGAGCTGTGGAACTAACTGGTCACACGTCCCACCCACACTTAAGGGAGGAGGTGACACGTGGACCTGGATACCAGGAGATAGCATCACCAGTGGCCAGAGTGGAGACTGGGTTAGGTGGCCTGTAGATAGCCCCAGTGATCTCTGCTTAAGGAGTGTTCCTCACTCCTTAAATAACTTGCTGTGGCAATAGGATTTCTCAAAGTCAAAGGGATGCTGCTTCTGTGGTAAATGTAATTAGCTCGTATGAGATTGTAAATTTCATCTTGACAGCAGATGATCATTCTTACTGGCCTGTATGATACAAGCTGCCACATTGTAAGCTGCCCATGTGGCCAGGAACTGAGGGTGACCTGCAGCCATGGCCAGTATGAAACTGAGGAACTCAGCACAATAAACTAAAGAAACTGAATTCTGCCAAAACTCATATGAGATTGGAAGCATCTCCTTCCCAGTGAAGACTTCACAGGTGTATTAGTCAGGGTTCTCCAGAGAAAAAGAATAAATAACATATAGATGACACAGATAGATATAGACATAGATATAGATATGGAAATTGGCTTATGTGATTATGAAGGTCAAAGAATCAATTTCATGATATACCATCTGCAAGTTGGAGACACAGGAAAACCCATGATGTAATTCAGTCAGCATGCAAAGATCTGAGAATCAGGAATTCCAATGCCCAAGGGCAGGAGTAGATGGATGTCTCAGCTCAGACAGAGAGAGTAAAAATCACCCTTCCTCAACTTTTTGTTTTATCCTGGTTCTTAATGGATTAGATGATGCTAGCCTACACTGATGAGGGTGAATCTTCTTTACTCAGGGTAATGGTTAGTTTTAGGTATCAACTTGAGTGGATTAAGAAATACCTAGAGAATTAGTAAAGCATTTTTCTGTACATCTCTGTGAGTGTTTCTTGAGAAGATTGATGTGTGAATCAGGGGACTGAGTAGAAAATATTCACCCTCAATATGAGCAGGCACCATCCAGTCTGCTGGGGCCCAAAGAGAACAAAAAAGGCAGAGGAAATGTGATCTCCCCAGTTTTTCTCCTGGAGTTGGGATACCCTTCTTCTACTGCCCTTAGACATCAGCACTCCAAGCTCTCTGGCCTTTGAACTCCAGGACTTACACCACCATTGCCTCCCTCACCACCCTCCTGGGTTCTCAAGCATTGAGCCTTGGACTGAGAGTTACACCATCAACTTCCCTGGTTTTGAGGTCTTAGGACTTAGATTTTTCCATGCTATAGGTTACCCTGGTTCTCATGCTTGCAGATGGTCTATTGTGGGACTTTTCATCTTCCATAACCACATAATCCAGTTCCCCTAATAAATTCTCTTTCATATATCTATATCTATATCTATATCTATATAACCTATTGGTTCTGTCTCTGGCTAACACTCAGTCTATTGATACAAATAATCTTTTGAAGAAGCACCGTCACAGACTCACCCAGCTATCTGGACTTTCCTTAACCTGGTCAGGCTGACATGTAAATAATATTCATTGCAAGATTAGACACCAGCCCTGAGTGACACCTTATTTGCAGGCTCATTTAAGGCCCTGGATCAGAGGACTTCTCCCATTATGCAGGAGAGGCATGGGTATTTCTTTCTCAAAGCAGTGGCTTAGGAGATTTGCTTAAATAATATTTTAACAAAGAGCTATAAATTCTATGTAGTAACAATACCAGGAAAAAGCATCTCTAGGCTTCCAAAAGGCAAGAAGAAATGGGAAAGTAAACTTACAGGAAGAGTAAAGTCTGCTTCTAGATCCTCTGATGCTGCTGTCTCTGAACTGACAAGCAAGCATTGTAATGGGACCTATCATTAGGTGGGAATGGCAGAGGGTAAATGACATCTTTGTCTTTGTAAATTGCTGACCTGCCAGTAAGCAAGCAGAGGGATGGGCAGAGTGTGCCATTGTGTTTTAACCTTCTTCAGCTCAACAGTCCTTAGTATTTTAGAGGGGGCAGATATTGGTTTTCTTAAATTCCAAATTATAGGAAGTATTAGCCCTTCTACTAGAAGTCTGGTAGTACTTCCAGTACTTGTAGTACAGTTAGAGCCACACTCAGGGACTTGATATTAAGAACACCTTATTGCTGGCCCAACTCGAACATGATGCCCAGAATCTGACAGTGTGGTTCCTGGACCCCAGTCCTCACCCTGGACTCCAACTGTTAGGACTACATTTCTGTCCTGGGCCCTGCTTTAGTGGATGTCATAATACCCCAAATCTCTCCTGAGTCCAAATCACTGCCTCTCGGAAAGTTCTTTTTCTGAAAACCAGTTCTCTGTTCTAGGATGATGGTTGAGACTCTGTTGCAGTGAAGATACCACTATGGGGCCCAGCTGCTTGGACTTCCAAATGCCACTGGCTCTGTGTATTAGAACACCCTTTCCTTCTTTACCTTAGGCCTCTTCTTTCTTGAGTCTTTACCTGGCCCGTCACTGTCGTGCACATTTAGACATCATTCTTGCCCAGCCAGATGGAGTTCTCTGCCTATAGCAATAGCCAGGTCAATTACTCTGAGGTGTAGTCCCACCTAAGTGGGAGGGCCTAGGTGCAATATCTTACCTGGCCTTTTACTCAGTCTTGACCTGAGAGACCAGTTCTAATGAATCCTGAGATAGGACACAACAAAGGAGATAAACAGAACCCATCTTCCTCACCCAGTGTTGAACAGATTCCTGGGGTGTCTGTTCACTCACTCATGGTCCCAGAAACTCTGACATGTCCTAGATTCATCTAGACTTTGGAGACACTCTGCTTTTTTCTTCAGCAAGCAGTTGAGATGGAGAGGCTGTGGACAGAGCTGGCAGAAATCTGGGCTTGGCTGCATTACCTCTGATTAGCACTTGCTTTGCTCCACTCCTTTACAGTCACACGTGTGACTTTAACGAGGCCGTTTGGATCATTGCTCATCCCCACAGAAAAAACAGACTTGAAAAATAAATAAAGGACCATGGATTTGGTTGACTGACAGAGGACAATAGAGGAGCTGATGTTTGACGAAACAGTAAGGACACCTCTAATAGCAGGCTCACGCAGTTAGCATCTTCTTCCTAAACACTGCAACTTATCTAGCAAGGGAAGAAAAGCGTGAAAGAATTAATTAGTACCTGGAAAACAATTTCACATGAGAATAAACAGAAGACTCATGGAGTAATAAATGCATTACAAAATCCGTATCTTAACTGGGTCTTGATAATAAAGAAAAAAGTTAATTATTTTCAGCAAAGCCTGAAAATTATATTGTTTAACAAAATAAGAAAAAGAGGTTTGGGGTCTGATGCATCACGTCCCGAGATGATAAATATCTGATGTCAAACCCTGGGCTTCCAACAGACAGATAGCAGGCAACTTGGTCACATCTCAGTGAGAAAGGGAAGAGGAAGGACGCAGAAGAACGTTAGAAGGAGGAAAACACAACAGCAACTAGGGGATGGTTGCAAAACTGATAAGCCTTCAAAAGATAGAAAGGAAGAAAATAAGCAGAGTATGTTTTTCCTATTCTGTCACTCAACAACCAACATAGAATACTTTAGTGATCTCTGCCCACCAAATGTGTGGGAATTTCCCCCTACCTAGTAATCCTACAGATTCTGCTGCAGACACCTGTGAGTGCCCTAAATTCTGACACTCCCTACTTAGAGGTAATGTCAGGTTCAAAAGGGTGAGGTCTTAGCACAACTAGATTGCCCTCCACTTCCAATTCCAATCACGAGCCCTAGGGTTGTTTTACCTGTGCGTCTATTTGACTGGCTGTAAATCAGGGTTCCATGACTCCCTCCCTGGATTTGATTAATTTGCTCACAGAAATCAGGGAAACATGTTGATGGTTTACTGTATTACAAAGGATTCAGATAGAGATGTGAAGAGCAAGGCCTATGGGAAGGGATGTGGTGCTTCCTTGCCCACTTCTGGTCAGGTGTACCACCTTCTGAGCACCTCTATGTGTGCAGCAACCCAGAAACTCCCAGAACCCAGTGGTGGTGGGGGGGCAGGTATTATGGAGGCTTCATCAGGCTGGCATAATTAATTAAATTATTGGCTATTGGTGATCAACTCAGCCTTCAGCCTCTGTTTCCTCCCTAGAAGTTGGAGATAGGGCTGAGAGTCCTAACCCCCTAATCCTGCCTTGGTCTTTCTGGTGACCAGCTCAATCCTGAAGCTACCTAGATGCTGCCAGACACTAGTCAACCTTGTCAGCATACACAAAGACACTTACTGCTTTGAGGATTCCAAGGATTTTAGGAACTGCATGCCAGGAAACCAGGAAATGGAGACAAAGACTAAATATGTATTTCACAATTTTGCAATCCCTAAAGGGACTGACACAAGGATAAAAAAAGAGAGAGATAAAACATAAATTATCAACATTGGGAATAAGAGAGGGTCTAGTCTGGATTGTGTTTTCCTCTGTTCTTCTATAGTGTTTTCTATTGTGTTAAATTTTGTTACGAAGGCAGTTAAATCATATCTTTTGGACTTATTAGGCTTGAGTTTGTTGACTTGGATGGCATACCTACTTAAGTTTTCTGTTCAAAACTCACTCCAAGGTGAGGCCTTTCTATAGAACGTGCTTCTTATCTCTAAGGTGTGGCTTTTCTGGGTCTGGTTGAATGGGCTGAGGAGCATGGTTCACTCTCTCAATCTCATTGGGCTGAAATTCCAACACCACCCAGTCCTACACAGCCTCTTGTGTCTCTGTTGAGCTCTCACCTATTGGAAGCCTTCCCTACTAGGCCTTCTGGAGTTTGAGCCTAGACATGCTCAGCCAGCCCTGGGGATGAAGGCAGAGGACACAGGTGAATCCATGCAGATTTCTGCTCCTGCTTACCATAAGACACACAGCCTTTCTGCCTATATCTACAGGCTGGAACTCTGATTAGTGCTTGGCCTCATGGGTTCCATGAGGCTGCCTGCTGATTAATGCCAGAGAACAGCTATCACATTGCTTTTTCTCAGCCATATAGTTGTTTATGGCAGGAAGGTAAGTCCAGTACCAATGATTATGCTATGGTAGAAAGCGAAGTCGTGTGTGCACAGATCAAATTGCGAAGGTTGATAAGCACTCTTTATAGCTCTAAATAAGAGGTGTTTCAAGGAAAAAAGACACGATTTTCCATGGAGGACATGTCTTTAGAGGCATGACTTCTGATGTTTGCCTGGGATATCTCAGGTCAGAGACAGCCACACTCTCCCTGTGTGGTGGGTGGCAGCACAGGGCTGGGACCTCTCTCCAGAGCCCACTGAAGCAAAACAGGAGCAGCACACCTACGAAACAGACTCAACGACTCAGAGATGAAGCATGAGGGGAAGCTGGGTGCACAGCCCTTGTTTTCTGGCTCCTGTCCTCACAGCTGAACCCTCCCTCACTGCTCTTCATATATCTCCCCTGAGCATCCTGTTTTCCAGTTGGTTAAACCTAGGACTAACTGATACCTACAATGTTTGATGGCATGCAGGTTTGGGATGAATTAATCTACCTGTGGACCCTCTGAGAAAGATAGCATCCAACAGACTGAAGAAATTGAGGCTCACAGAAGGGGTGGCTAGTCCAAAGTCATAGACCCAACATGGAGGCAGAGTTAGGCCCATGGCTCTGTAGTGATCTCAGCTGCTGATGGAACTGCAGAGGAGAGACAGGCCCTCTCCAAAACCAAAGTCCCCTCCTTCTGCTGGCAAGCCTGGCCTGTGGTGTTTACCTGGTCTTGAGCACCCTCAGTCCTCTGGACCCACATTTGTCTGTCTCTAAATTTCAGTCTCTTGGGTTATTTGCTTGGTCTACGGTTTTGCTCCTTGGAGACAGGCACATCTACCACTTCTATCTGAGCCATAAACTGATGAGAGCAGAGGAGACCATTTATCATTTTGATGGAATCCTCATAATCAGATATTAGATACCTTTAATTTATTGGTGCTTTAGGATAAAATATTAAGAAAACTTCTTGCAACCAGCTGGTTCTATGAGGGCTTTTCATGTAACCCATTAGAGAGCCTCAGACATGTGATACCATCTCCCTCCTCCCAGCCTCACTCTGGATGCAAGTGGCTCTTTCTACCCAGACTGGATCTGGCCTCTCCTTCCTTCCTGTTGCTGCCTTTCATCATCTACTGAGCAAAATCCCTCAGCTGCAGGGTTTTTGTCTTTTGAGACAGGGTCTGTCACCCTGTAACTCTGTCACCTAGGCTAGAGTGAAGTGATGCAATCATGGCTCACCACAGCCTCGCTCTCCTGGGCTCAAATGATCCTCCTGCCTCAGCCTCCTGCATGACTAGGACTACAAGTACCCGCCACCACACCTGGCTAATTTTTAATTTTTTTTTTAAAGATGAGGGCTCAGTGTTGCCTAGGCTGGTCTCCAACTCCTGATCTCAAATGATCTTCCTGCCCTGGCCTCCCAAAATACTGAGATTACAGGGATGAGCCACCATGCCTAGCCCTCTGATTTCTTGAAGTACAGCTGCTGTGAGGCCACAATGGGCTCAGGAGGCCTCACCACATACAGTTCTCACTTCCTTCTCCCAAGGCCTGCAGATGGCTTGAACTTTCCCTCAGGACAAAATGCTGCAACTCAAGGAAACTAGTCCTGATGCACCAGCTAATGCAATCACTCCACTAGGGTGCCTGCTGGGGACCTGCCCTTCAACTGCTCATGCAACAAGAGGGAAAGTCTTCCCAAACACCTACAGAGATACCCAGGAGTGAGGCATTGAGAGGGAGGCTGCTTCTCTGCTGGGGATGGATGTCTACGTGTGGGCCTGGGGCAACCTACACCTCAGGAGAGCTCCCACTCAGAGAAACTGACCACTGGGAAGGGCCCAGAGACAAATCTTAATATTAATTTTGTAACATAATAGAAATATACCTCTTTTCCCCCATTGCAAATCCTCTGTCTTGTTTCTTCACTGGGATACCTGATCATTGTCACAAAGGTGTATATGTAAATATCATCTGAGTGTCGCTTAAGTCTTCCTCACTTGTGAGGTTCAACAGGTTCCCAATAACAGTCACCTCTGATGTCCCCTAATTCCATAGCCCTCTGATGTGATAGCACTGGCCCTGGAAGGACTAGTGCTATCCATATGAATCCCAGAACAAACCAACTTGTTCACACTGTCCTAGACGCCATCATTCCCTGCATACCTATTCAGCAGAAGACAGGACACAGCTGGGCAATGCTGAACACTATTCCTGCCACTCATAGTGTTAGCCCACTGCACTGCACAAAGTAACTTACTTAATCCCCACAGTTATCCAGCCTGCTATATATCCATTATCCACATTTTTAAGGATGAGGGAAACTGAAGCTATTCAAGGTAAAGTATCTCCCCAAGGTCTCACAGATCTGCATCCAGACAGTGTGATTCCAGGACCTGAGCCCTCCACTACTCTGTTGTATGGAAACTATTCATGGGGTCTGGCTGCTTGCAGAGCAGACCCTAACCCTAACCCTAACCCAGTGCTCCCCACTGGCCACTGACTGCCCTTGCACCCTGCTCCTTAGTGGCTTCGCCTTACCTATGAGAGAGCCTTAAGCATGTTTACAGTCCTCAGACCCATGTTCCTCAGGCCTCACCTACAGACCAAGACCCACATTTTATACTCCATTTCCCTAAAATGGGCCCCTTCCAAGGAGAGATGCCATGTAGGGGCTTCTCCTGTAACTTAACAGGACAACGGAATCTGCAGCATCCAGGAGTCCCTCCTTGACTAAACTGAGGTCTAGCTCCTCTAATTTCAGTTCTTAACTAGGCCTGAGTTTGACCTTCTGTTTCTTCTTGCCAAGTCCAGTTCTAGCAAATAATTCTGCTAAGTTCATTTAGGGAGAATTTTCTCACCCTTAATATATATGTCTTTGGCTTGCCTTTAACAAGACACTTTTTAGTCTGTTTTAGCAAGAATCTCCCTTCTCTTAACACCTAATAAAGTTTCTCTTAGTAATTGTCCTACTGACTCCCTCTGCTAGTTTGTTATAAATACGCAGTTATCTTTGCTGCATTCAGAGTTGAGCTAAGTTCTACACTAAGGTCTCTCTTCCCTACTGCAATAGTTCAGATAACATCTGTCTTGCTGTTTTTGGCAAGTGTCCAGTGCAGATTTTTATGTTACATAGATTAGCATCAAGATGAGAGGTACATATGGTAGCAGGAGATCTGTCCTCACATCTTCCTTTTCTAGATTAGAAAACAAAACATCTTCTTCCCAACCATTTATTGAAGCATTAAATATAATACATGTAAAGTGTGATATATTTTTATGAGTTGAATACATCTTCTCATCCGGATCAAGAAACTGAATGAGACCAGCATCTTTCCTTTCATTGTTGAGTTTTGTCAGAGCTCAGGTAATTCGGCCTCAAATATACCTCAAACTGGAGGAAGGACCCTAAATGGGCATAAGCTTAAGTTTGCTGTGCACAACTTACCCTGGACCTGCTTAGGCTGAGTCAGGTTTCCTTTCATACACGAGTAAGTTATTACATATGCCAATGAATAGAAATACGAGGACAATTGTCTTTGCAAATCAACCAAGTACTGCCTTGCAAAATCTTCTTTCTTAAACCATAAATACTTCTTCTTGTTAATCAAAATTCTGGTCTTCCTGAGTAGATTATAACAACTGTAAGGAAAATTAAAAATAATTGTGATCATTGTCATTGATGGAGACCTCAACCTGTATCAGGCCAGTGTCTGGTGATAATATATATTATGCACTTGGTTCTTATTTAATGAGAGTCTCTGAGGTGCTAAGTGACATCCAGGAGAGGTCTACATAATCTCTAAACTCAAAACTGACAACAGAGACCAGCCATACTGATCTTGTATCCCCTCAAGTACGGTGTGCGCCAAGTCTTGTTGCCTAATTCAGGCAAAACCCAGTCTTCCCTCATTTGAGGACATGAGTAGCACCCTGGTTCTGCTCTGAAAGATCTCACACTCTTCTTTCTAGAAAAGGGTAGGCATTACTAGGGTCTGAATATTTGTGTCTTCCCAAAATCCATATGTTAAAACAAGGTAATAGTATTAAGAACTGGGGCCTTTGGAAGGTAATTAGGTCATGAAAGCAGAGTCTTTATGAATGGGATTAGTGCCCTTATAAAAGGAGCTCTAAAAGACCTTCAAGTTTTCTACCACACAGACATAGTGAGAGGGTGTCATCTATGAACCAGGAAGGGGGCCCTTACTATAGACATACATCTCCCAGTTCTTTGATCTTGTACTTCCAGCTTTCAGAACTGTGAGGAACAAATGTCTGTTGTCTATAAGCCATTTAGTTTATGGTATTCTATATTGCAGCCCAAATGGACTAAAACACAGGGATAAATGTCTCTTGCTACATTGTGATTTACTCTATTACAAAAAGATCCCTAAATCTAGGGACACTTTTAGACACATTAACAAAATGCATTAAGCATATCTTATGAAAGCAGGAAAGATTTCATTGCTCCTTTACCTTCCTGCAGCCTCCAGGTGGCACCTTCATAAGGGTCCAGGGGCAGACTAGGTCTGCAGCTCACTGTGAGCCTTGATGTGTTCCTCCCCTCAGCCTAGCTGGGGACCACCACTGTACTTCAAGTCCATAGAAGGCAAAGCTACGTGGACTCCTCTGAGGGTCAGCAAGCTGTGCTGGTATCCTATCAGCTTCCATCAACTCAGGGGCCCTCCAGCCCATTGCCTCACACTCATACACACAACTGCAGATAAAACAAACAAGCAAACAGCTTCATTATTGTGGATTCTCTTAATTTGAGCTTGCATTTTTTTCCAAATGCTATCTTTATCTTTTCATTATGCATTTTTAAAGGATTTGCTAAGCAAATTAAGAGAACAAATTAGATTTAGTAAGAATGTTTAAACTGTTAAAAAGAATGAACATATTGAGCTCTTTAGGCATATAGTTTTATATAAAACCCTTTTAGTCTTAACTAGGCATTAATACATGTCCTCTAGAGACTTCTACTAAATAACATTTTATTTGCATACTTAAAATATATAGACACAACAAGCATTTTAAAATGAAGTCAAAAATTAAATGATGAAAATTAGGATAAGTAAGTACAACCAGAAAAGTCACTGCTGGTACTATAATTAAGCAATACATTTAGCAGGGTTTCTGGACATTCCAACAGGGGAAAAATCATAGACATTTCTGCCTCTCAGTACTTGATAGAAGAAAGTACACTCTTCCTTCAAGAGAAATACAGTGTTCTAAGTGTTGAATTATAAAAGAGAATTGCCATACCAGAATTTATGTATATGCTTGGAATTTATAAAGATGTATTTGTTTTAAAAATTTCTGTCTGTTACACTACTCACTAATTAAAACAGATTTTCCTACAAATAATCCAAGTTAGTGATTATTTTATTTTTTGTTTAAAGTATGCCTGTTTTATTTTGCTTTGTTTCATTTTGTTTGGTAAATGCTCTTTTGATTTTTCTTTACAGTTTCTCTGTTTGTGCCAAATATGGGAGCAACACTCCAAGCACTCATATGCTCACACATTCACACACACACACACACACACACACACACACACATACTCTCACACATGCACACACATTCACTACTCACACACTCATACACATGCTCACACACTCACATACACATTCACTAGCACAGTCATTCACTCACATATTAGCTCATACACTCACAAGGCACTCATACATGCATGCACTCATTCACTCACTCAGTCGGAGGCTGGTGTATCCAGGACAGATGATGGTTACTTTGACTAAAATGTTGCAGCAGAGTTGGTAAGAAGTGGATGGAATCAAGATTATCTGGAAAATAGACAGGCCTTGGTGATAGATTACATGTGGGATTGGAGGAGTGGAATGAGGTAAGTGTTAGTGAAAATTTTAGGATTCTGGCTGCAGATTTAGGTGGATGGAAGAGCCATCATGAAACACTGTCTTGGAAGGAAAAGGGCTGGACACCAAGAGGCAGCCTGGGAACAGAAGGGCTTCTACCACCCCCACTCCCCACAAAAATAAAGAAAAACAAGATACTAAAATATAAAAGAAAAGCAAGGAAAAAAAGAGTAGGAAATTGCAACCTATGAAAGCCCAGAATTCTTTGCCTCCTACATACAAGAAAAGTTCTATAAACATCATTCCACTACTCCATATTTAGGGCTGATCAACAAAGTGTTCAGGGACATATCAGAACACCAGACACCAGCTGCATCATTGCCAAAGTTCAGAAGGAGAAAGAATTGTGGATCCCACACCTGAAAAGAGATATGTGTGTGTGTGTGTGTGTGTGTTTCCATAGCTATGCACACCGTACACACTTGCATGCAAATCTTCACAGAGCTGTATTATAAAATTAATGACAACTGTTATCGCTATGTTTGGGATTTACACAGAAAATATCAGCAACTCCTTACAATACAACTCCAGAAAGGACTTAGTGATTTGTAAGTTCCCATCCAGCATGATATCTGGACTCTGTGTTCCCATCTCAGGAGAGCCTTTAGCATGACCCTCTGAACCCACTGCTCAGAGCAGACTGTGCAGTTGGTTGGCCACACTCTCCAGGTAGCCATGAGGTCGAAGTGCCCACTAGCTGGATTTAGAGTCATGTTTGTCTTCAGTCCCATCTCTGGGCTCATCCTATCTTTGAGACAGCTCTGACTCTCCCCGAGTATGTAGACTTATTTCCCATTTCCTTTTTCTCAACCCACTCCAAACTCCAGGTAGTACCCAGCTGTGCAGACCCCAATAAGTGCCTGTGCTCAGCCGGCTCACAGTCTGACTGTGCACTCTTCTCAGTCCCCTCCTGCTCGTGTCTCCCACACACTCAGTTCATCACACCTGTCTTGCTCCTGCAGGGTGAGCATCTCATGGTTATGCAGAATTGTCCTGCTGAAGGATCTCACGGGAGCCTGTCCTGTATAGATACCAGTAATGGCAGTGGCCTGTGAAGGCTTTGGCAGGTTTCATTTGGGGTAATATCGTCTGGGAAGGAAGAGTGGGTGGACAGGAGGCCAAGGAGAAAGGACACTCTTGGAGGACTATGGGGAAATCGTGGACACCCAGCAAGGTGAATAGTAAGTAAAAGAAAAAGCAAATGGCAAAATATGATTCATGGTCTAATACCACTCAAGTAAATTAAAAACATGCAAACATAGAAAACAATGCGTTTTCCTAGAACGTGCACATAACCAAAAGTTAGACCCCAGGTCACTTATCTAATACACTGGGATGAGCTCCTCCACTGGGAGGTAAAGGAGGATGGATATGGGCATCATGAAAAAAGAGAGAAAATAACACAAAACAGAGGATGAGGAGCTCCCCTCAGATGTTGGGGTTGGAGGATGCAGCCCAGTTCTCTACACTGAGGGCCATGTGAGAGGAAGAAAATAAACAACACAAACATAACAGCAATCTCTCCAGTTGCTCTTTAAACTCACCTTCTGATTCATTCTTATATTAGTCCTTCTAGTAGAGGAGAGTCCTCTTCCTCCTCTTCCACTCCCCAGCTGTCACTTGTTCCCATACCTACCAATTCTCCCAACAAGTAGTGACTATTGTGTGTAAAATCCAAATATGACAGTTTCTGCTCTCAAAACACCCATTTAGTAAGAAAACTAAACATTTGTACAGGAACACCCGAAATACAAGATAAAAACAGCTTGTTCAAGCAAAAAAGTCTCAAAATTGAAGATCCTGGACCATGTTCAGTCTCTGGTCTACTGACCATCATCTAATCACTTGGAGCAAGTTATTCACATTGCTAGGCCTCAGACAATTTATTTAAAAATAAATAAATAAATAAAGCACTTTCATTTGACAGCTTAGTCATGGTTCCAAAACCGAACAAAGTGATTTACAGGCTAATCATCATGAGCACAGAGGAAAAAAAAAACTAAAGAAAATATTAGTGAATTAGAAACACATAAAATGAACACTGTGTCATGAGCAATTTGGTTTTGTTCTTGAAATGCAAGGGAAATTTGCCATTTAAAAATAAATAAATATAATTCTTTTTATTAATAAAAATTATAAATGTTTATGATACAGAAGATACAGAAAAATATGTAATAGATTTTAACATTAAATCAAGATAAAAACCTATTGCAAAAATAGAGAATTTGACCTTTGTCTCTGGTTCCTGGAAACCAAAAATCTAAATTTTTAAAATTTCCTGAGCAATAAATATGTCTTTGTTATTCTTGAGCTCTGGATCACACCTGAGTTTATGCCAAGGAAGTGGGCCCCCAGATAGTTTCAGGATGGCGGCTGGTTACCAGGAAGACCAAGAGCAGCCCAGCAACTCATAAATCGTATTGCTAAGTAGAATGAATCAGTTTGAAAGGCTGCATACTTTATGTTTACAAAGATATGACATTCTGGAAAAGGCAAAACTACAGAGAATGTAAAAAAGTCAGTTGTTGCCAAGGGTTTCATAGAGGAAGGAGTGGAATAAATAAGTGAGCCAGAGCATTTTAAGGGTGGCAAAACTATTCTTTATGATACTGAAAGTTGGATACCTGCCATTATGGCTTCATCAAAATCCAAAGAATTGAGGCAGCAGCAAGATGGCAATGGAACAGTTCAGATTGTGGGAGTCTCTGCAAAAGCATATGTCCATAAAGACTCTCTGCATGAGTGGGTGTGTGTTGGCTAGTGAGTGGAAGTCCGTCTGAGGGGATCCTTGGTTTATGTACCTGGGACTCTCCTCCGGAGGTGAATGAAACCCCCCAACACCCTGAGATTGGAGCCCCCAGCATGCAGGATCATCTGCCATTCTCAGGGCTCTCTTGAAAGGACGTAGCAGAGAACAGCTGCTGCTCCTTACCACCTGGCACCCAGCCCATGCCATCACCTATGGCAGCAGACTGGGCATGAGCCCCCAAAACCACAGGGAAGGTAGGGTGTGGAAATCTGGAATGAAGCCCTGCCACCGTTGCCATTTTCTCTGTCCCAGACCTGGCAGAGACCTGCCCAGGTCTGTCCGGCCCCCAACCTGGGGCCCAGAGACTATCTTCTCATTGAACTCAGAGAGACAGACACCCCTCCCCCACGCTGAAGAGGGAGCCTTGACAGCAGCGGCAGCAAGTCGGTGAGTCCAGATCTGACCCATCCTCCTCCCACAGTAGTCCATGGGGCATCTAACCCATGCTGACAGCAACCCTATCAGCCTGTGCTGAGAGCAGAGGAGAGGGGCTGGAGACTGGAGCTGCTCCTTAATGTGGTGGCAACAGTCAAAAGGAACTTGGAGCTACAGAAATGATCACAGAGAACATTTTGGGTTTTTTTGCTTGTTTGACTTTTGCTTTAGCTTTTTGTCTTCTTCTCTCTTTTTTCCTGTTTTTGTTTACAATTTCATAGTTGCTTTGTTTATGTTATTTTAATGTATTTTTTTAGATTTTCTGTTTGTGCATGGGTATTTTTGAGGAAGAGTACATCAACAGGGGGGCTTTTGCTTGTTTGTATGATTGTGTGTTTTTTTGTCTTTTTCTGTCTTTATTTCTCTGTTTATTCGTTAGTTGGTATGTCTGTCTGTTTTCCCTCTTCTTCTTGTCTCTCTCAACCTTTCTTTTGTCTTCTTCCTTCCTTTTCCCATTATTTTCCTTTTTCTTACCTCATTTTGCTTTCAGGGGGCAAACATACACCTCCACTGCATGGACAGTTTGTAAGGTGGTGGGAAGTGGGTTTCAGGGGACCCACACACCTATCAGTGGATACTGGGATTCTCAGATAGCTTCTGAATTACAGCACTCCCTTAATTAAATCTCAAAACTACAAAAAGCACAACGCTCCACCCCCAATCCAGCTTCAGAATTAAACAAAGATAGATGATCTACATAAGGAAGAATAGGAGGTTGAGCAAACAGAAGTAAAAACCACCCCCCCATCACTGAACAACAGAATCAAAGAAAAGGTAAAAATAGGGGGAGGAAAACCTACACAAATGAAGAAAATCTAGAGGAAGAATATGGGTCTCACACAGACCCCTGGGAATTCAACCACAGCGAATACAGACTTCAGAATTCAAACAACAAAGAGGCCCCTGAATGACTGGTCTCAAACCACAAACCCAGATATTGAGATATTAATAGAGAAAATAAATAGAAATGAGTAGAGACAAGAGGAAAGAATAAAGGAGTTGATAACTGAGATAACAGCAATAAAGAATACAGTGAATGAAATGAATAGCAATCTGTTAAGCATGAAAAGCAGAATTAACCAAGCAGAAGAAAGAATCTCAGAGCTTGAGGACTAAAATATGGAACTAACCCAAACTGTTAAAAACATAGAAAAGAAGCTTAAAAAGACAGAGCAAACCCTCCAAGAGATGAGTGATTATTTCAAGAGTCTGAACCTAAGATTAATT
>CAUYQG010030011.1:0-17918 GCA_963574415.1 Tarsius wallacei | reverse complement strand
TGGGCAAGCGAGACCTCATCTCTACAATAAATCAAAAAATAAGCCGGGCGTGGTAGTGCGCGCCTGTAGTTCCAGCTACTTGGAAGGCTGAGGCGAAGGATCGCCAAAGCCCAGCAGGTGGAGGCTGCGGTGGCCGGGAGTTGCAAATGCACTCCAGTCTGGGCAACGTGGCGAGACCCCGACTCAAAAAAAAAAAAAGATCATCCACTGGAATACTGATATATTTAAGTTTGTACAGTAGGTGATCTCCAAAGCAGAGCCACAAAAAACCCACAGCTTACCACCACCACCACTTAAAAATGTGCATGCCACTCCTCAGACGCTCCTCGTATGAAAAAGAGAGCTTATTTTCTCTCCTTTGAGTCTGGGTTGGCCTTTTAACTGTCCTTGACCAAGAGTATACAGCAGGAGTAAAATCATGGGACTCCTGAGTGTTAAAAGGACAAATAGCTTCCACTTCTCCCCTTTGGAGCCTAGTAGTCATTCTATGAGAAACACAAGCCAACTGGTGGGGAGCTAAGATATCCATGGGAATGACTTCAGCTGAACACCCGCTTGACAGTGAGAACCTAGGCTGCCGACCTATAACCCCAGTCAACTTCTTTCTGCTAATACCCAGCCCTTTGAGCTACACTGTCTGGAACTATGCTAAGTGGCGTTGGGATGATTCTGCCCAGTGTTTCACAAATGACTAATTCATCAGGAAATTGTAAAATGGTGCTTGTAAGTCATTAACTTTTGGAGTAGAGTGTTACATGTAAATGGACAACTGAAATATATACCTTGAATGATAAAGAGAAACTTGGCTAGTGTTTCTAATGTAAAAAACACCACATACAAGGAAGCTGTAAAAATGAATATGGCATGTTTCAGAAACAAGTAATTCAACATGACTAAATAATAGATGATACTGGAAGAAGAGTATTGACCTTTGGAACTTTAGAGGTAAATTATATACAATAGTAATTTTTTTTTTGGTCTAGCATAGCCCTTTAATTAAACTATTTTGAATATATCCTATTGTGTTATTTTGTCTGCCATGAACTCCTCTCTGCTCTCCTAGTAAAAGTCTTCTATTTTTTCTTTGGGAAACCACTCTTTTATCACTTTCGATCTACGTGTCTTGATGGAGCAAATCTATACAAACAGCCTTATTCAAAAACAGAGAAATGCCACATCCAAGAGCGGTCCATGCTTGACTTACCGGATCAGTCCACACTCTGCCACAGGTTGACTGTGGAATAAATCTATGCATGACTCAAGTTGAATAAATCTGGGTTAATCGTAGAAATTTTGCTCATGTTACAAGATACTAAACTGGGTAAAAGTCGTCCTGAAATTACAGAAAAGAGCAAGACTAAGAATTAAGACAAAAGAAAAAAAAGGTTGACAAATGGAAAGATAGAATTCTATGGAATACGACATTCAGCTCTAAAATATTAATGTTAATCAAAAAATAATGTATGGTTTTCATTTAAGCTGTCTCTTTTTTTTTTTTTTTGAGTTGGAGTCTCACTCCAACACCCAGAATGGCGTGAGGTGGCACTCTCATGGCCACCCCTACGTGGCCATCCTGGACTCCAGTGATCCTTCCACCTCAGCTTTGCAAGTAGTGGGAACTACAGGTGTGTGCTACCATACCCAGTTAATTTTTTATTTTTATAGTAGAGACGAGGTCTCATCATGTTTCCCGGGCTGATGTCGGACTCAAGGGCTCAGACAATCCACTTGCCTTGGCCTCCCAAAGTGCTGGGACTGTAGGCTGAGCCACCGAGCCCAGCCAAGTTTCTGTCTCTTACAACTGAAAGGCTCCTGGTTGATAAAAGGAAGCAGAAACACCATATTACATATAGAAATAATGTAATTGATTAAATTCCAGAAAGATAGCTCTGGTTTTACTGAAAAGGGCTGAACAAAAGCAGAAATTGTAGGCAAGAGATAATGAGGACTGTGTTAACCAAGATATAATACTGAAGTATTCGTTTTTTAATCTTTTCCTTACAGCGAGAAACTGGACAGTAAAAGAATATGAGACCTAAGTGAATTATCAGATTGCAGGTATATATTAATTCACAGTTTTATTCAGTCATTTATTTTGTTCATTAAAATATAAATTTATATCTATAATTGACCATAGATTCTCAATCTTGTTGCTTTTTAAATCAGATTTCTGGGTTTAAGGCTATTGACACTTAAAAAAGAAAAACTCCAGGGAATTTTTTTGCAGCCAAGATTGCACCTTAATAGGCATAAAAATTACATAATAAACTTCTTTAAAACTTTGATTTACTAGCCAACCCAGATATTCCTTTTTATTTTTTTAATAATTTAATTATTATGGGTGCATAATAGTATATATTTATAGGGTACAGGTGAAGTTCAGACAGTCTTGTTTAGTAATATTGTGGAAAGATAGAGAAGTAATATTCTTCAAAACACACTATATACAAACTCCTACCTGCCAGTTTAGCACTTTCCAGTTCTTGACTCAGTCTTGAGCAGATCTACTAGTAAATCGTTAATTTCAGACTTGTTGCTTTCAAAGAATCTACGGGACACAGGAGCAGGGAAGTGGGATAAACCACAGAAATTCTTGCGTTCACTAACCTGCCCTCTTCTAAATTAGTCTACTTTATGCAACTAGGCACAGGCTTAGTTCTCCCACCTCTTTCCAGATCTTTAACAATTCAGATACCGACCAGAGTAGAAGCCCTTCTTTTGGTTAATTAACTGGTCCTGGCAGCTTATTTTGTTTATGCTAAGAACTAAGAACTCCCACACGGAGAAAGTGTGTAATTTAAAAAAAGAAAAAGAAATCCTAGGGAATAAACAGTGTGACTGAAGCAAAATCAAAGAATAAGAAAGTCAAGAAATTAAGTCATGGAGTCAGCAGAGGTCCAAATTGCATAGGAACTCACAGGTCATAACAAATACTTTGGCTTTACTCCGAGAGCAACGAGACATGATTGGAGGACTGTCCCTGCTAATGTGATTCTATCTTACCTTCAATAGGATGGTTCCAACTGTTTTTTCCAGAATAGAACAAATTGAGCAAAGAATGGAAACATGAAGACCAACGAGAAGGCAATTACTGTCATTTAGACAAAAGACGATGGTGTGTTTGTTCAGACTGATAGCAGGGGATAGCTAAAATCAGTCAGATCCTAGATATGACTTAAGAGTAAGATCAACAGAATTTGCTAATTGACTAAGGATATGGTATAAGCGACAGAAGTCAAACATGACCCAGAATTTGAGACCATACATAGCTAAAATAATTATTTTGTAACTGAAACAGGAAAAACAAAAAGGGGAACAGGTTTTGAATTGAGAGAGCAATATGAGATTTCTAATAAAAATACAGGTGAGTATATTGCTATTTTATTTAGACACAAAATTTCAGGAGTCAGTTCTGGGCAGGGAATCTAAAATTTGGTGTGACAGGCATACGGGTGGTATTTAAGAGCATGAGATTAAGTGAGATCACAGTGAGAAACAGTTTAGATGGAATTCAGTAGATGATTAAAGACTGAGTTCTCAGGCAATCCCACATTAAGGAGGATGAGGAAGAGATTGCAAATCTGACTGAAAAAACTACCCTCAGCAAAGCAAAAAGAAACCGCTCAGTGTAACGCCCAGAAAGTTGAGTGAAGAAGCTGTCATGTAGGAAAAAATAGTTACCAGTCCCAAATGCTGGTGCTATGTCAAGTATGATGAGGACAGATTTCTTCTTGGTTTTAGCAATGTATCTCTCAGTGGCCACCTAAATGAGAGCCATTTTAGTAGCATATTCAGAGCTATAGACTGGCTGTCGTAGCTTCAATAAAGAATAAGAAAGAGATTAGAGACACTGAGTAAAAAAACTCTTCTGAGAAATTTTGGAAAGTAGAAAAAGGGCATGTAATAGTAAAGTCAAATAGGATCAGGAGTCTAATTTTTTTAAGTGAGAAAAAGCACTTTTCCGTGTGAACTTAAAAAGTTAGAAAGATAAAAGCTAGTGGTATAAGAGGGAGAGATTGATGCTGATCTTGATTTTGATCACTGAGAATTGGGAAACAAATGAGGTAAACCGTGCACTTCTCCCAGCTTGCTATCATATTGTCTTGATATGTTTCCAGGCATCAGGGAGGGGAATTCAGGAAGTAGTGGGTGGATTCTCTGAGTTGAGAAAATAGAGTTAATAGTTCACAAAACTAATCAAAGTTGGGGCAGGGTGTAGTTCATAGAACACAATCCCAGATAAGAGACAGTTTCACTATCAGAGAGCCTCAGATGTCTGAGATAAATAAGACACTGGGTGTGATTCGTGGCAGATTAAACTTGGTAGGAGAAAAGACCAGTGAACTTGAAGACATGACCAAAAAAACCATTCAAAATGAAACACAGGAGAAAAACGTGAATTTGAAACTGAGAAGACCATCAGTGAGGTGTGAAAAAACTTCAAGCAATCGAATATATATATATATATATATGTGATTGAACCTCCCCAAGGAGACGAGAAACAAAGACAAAACAAATATTTTTAAAAATAACAAAACTCTAACCAACACATCTAAGGAAGTCAAGATATCTCAAGCACAAAAAAAGATTAAAAGTAGTAAAAAAATATATCACAATCAGATTTCTCATTATCAGTGATTAAGAAGATATTTTAAAAGAAGTCAGAGCAAGAAATACTGAAGAGCATTATGACAAGAGAGAAGGTAGTGGAGCAACATTGTCTTAGTCTTTTTTGTGTTGCTATAAGGAAATTCTTGAGGCTGGGTAATTTATAAAAACCAGAGGTTTATTTGGTGCACACTTTGGGCAGGCTGTACAAGAAGCATGGCACAAATACTTGCTCCTGGTGAGGGCCTCAGACTGCTTCTACGAAAATGTGAAAAGGAACCCACGTGCAGAAGTCACATAGTGAGAGAGGCCAAGAGAGGGAGGGAGAGGTGTCAGGTTCTTTTCAACAATCAGCTCTACTGGGAGGTAATAGAGACAGAACTTACTCACTACCAGGAAGATGATACCACATCACTCAAGAGGGATCCGCCTTCATAACCCAAGCACCTACCATTAGACCCCACTTATCTCCTGTCTCACTATTTAACCTTCTCAACTTTCTCTCTTGCATGGTTTCTGCTAATAAGAAATTTGATTAGGAATCAAATTTCAACATGAGGTTGAGAGGGTTAAATAGTGAGACAGCAGATAGAGAAAAAGTGAGTCCTCTGGTAATAATGTAGTGAATTCCCTGCAAGCCTCTCAGGCTAGAGCTTAAGTACTCACTGCTGGGATCAAAAAGCAACCACTCAGCTTGCCATTAGGCCCCTACCTCCTGTCAATTGGTATTTAATACTGACCAATCAGAACAGCTACAGTTCACAGCCAGTGCTAGCCAATCGGCTTAGACTTAGGGCTATATAAGCACTAGGTTTTCGGCCCCAGACGGCAACCCCTTCGGGTCTCCTCCCACTGTGGGAGGTTATCTGTCCTCTCAGTAAATCCTGCTTATTCGCTTTCCAGCCATCTGGATCTCTCATTCTTCCTGGGCATGAGACAAGAACCTTGACCCTGAAGAGATGTGACCTGAAATGCTGCAGAAGATCATTGGAGTGTAAAAGCCAAGCACCCCAGAGGTTGGCTTGCCAGACACCGGAGCTGGCTGAACCAGGAAAGCTGCCCAAAGAAGGTGAGACTCTGAAGCTGAGACACCCAGGGGGCTAGGCTTGCCTGCCCACCAAAAACAGCAACAATCTCAGGGCTTAGCTTGCCAACCCATTAGAGCTGACACTTCTGGGCCTAGGCTTACCAGCCCCTCAACGACTCTCTCTGGGGCTTGGCTGTCCCACTGAGCTGATTTTTTTTTTTTTTTTTTTTGAGTTGGAGTCTCACTCTGTCGTCCAGACTGGAGTGCAGTGCCTGCTCCCGGCCACCGCAGCCTCGACCTGCTGAGCTCTGGCCATCCTTCCTCCTCAGCCTTCCGAGAAGCCAGAATTACAGGCGTGCACTACCACGCCTGGCTAATTTTTGATTTATTGTAGAGACGAGGTCTCGCCAAGTTGCCCAGGCAGGTCTCGAACTCGCGGGCTCAGGCAATCCACTCACCTCAGCCTCCCAAGGCGCGGGATTACAGGCCAAGCCACGGGGCCCAGCTAAGCTGATATTCATGAAGCCCAGGCTGACCTGAAAAATCCACATCAATAGCCCAACTATAGCAAACATGTTTAAAGTTCTAATAGGAAAACAAGAAATAAAAACAAAAACAAAACAAAAAATATCTATTAACCTAGAATTCTATACCAATATAATATATCTTTTTTAAGTGAAGGTGAAAAAAGACTTCTCAGGAATAAAAAATATTTTATTGGTATACCTACACGTTGTAAAATTTTAAAGATAATGTTTTGGGCAGAATGAAAATAATGCCAGAGGAAAATGTGGACCACCACAAAAGATGAATACTGGAAATGGTTATTATATATGTAAAGGTATAAAATTTAAAAAAATAATTTAAATCTCTTTAAAATAACTGACTTTCTAGACAAATACAAGTATACTGAGGTTTATAACACATATGGGTAAAAGGTCTACAAATTATTACACAAATTTTGAGAGGAGATAAATGAAACCATGCAAATTATAATGTTTAGTTCTTTCCACAGAGTGGTACAATATCACTGGAAGGTAGACTGGGAAAAAGATATATACTATAAACCTTAAAGTAACCACTTAGATTCAAACAACAACAGTAATAAGAGTTATAACTCATAAGCCAACAAATGGAATCATAAAGCAGAGAAAATGGGTGATAAAGATTAATTGATGAAAATAAAATAAAAGATGCAAATTAATTACATCACATGTAAATGATCTCAGCCTTTCAGTTAAAGAAAAAAAGATTTCCAAACTGGATATAAAATAAAAACTTAAGTATATGTTGCTTAGAAATACATTAAAAGCAATATATTTGGATTGGAAAATGCATGCCATGTTAACATAGCTGAAGAAAACTGAATCAGCTATATGAATATCAGAAACAGTAGATTTCAGATTAAAAATATAAAGGAGAAACACCCTTTTTAATGAAAATCTTTTAATGAGGCTAGTTGTGAATTTTATGTCTGCAAATAATTTATTAATTCATTTCAGAAAGTAAAGCTATTTTATATGCATCATTATTCTATTGACTTGAATTGCAAAAAATAAGAGGACAAAAAGGGTGTATGAGGTGAGGATAATAGTATATAATTGTAGTGCAAGATTCAAATTAATTCTTTGATAAACGTTTATTTTTGGTGTATGGATACTAACACAGAAGGAAATAAAAGACTCAACATAATTTATATTTTCTTTGTTCAGTACATTAGAACCCATGAACAGCTCATGGGACTGTTAAAAAATCAAAAGATCATCTTTATTTGTGTAGTCCTGGAAATAGATTTTTAATTGCCACTGGAAGATGTTAGACATAGAACACTTTGCAATATCTACCACAAAACGTTGTCCAAAAGTATAACCAAATTATTTCTAAAGATTGTTAAATCCAGTAAAGACTCAGATCCTTATGCTCTGAAGCTCTCACACATGCAAGGTCTCCTTGTTGGTACATCATTTGTTTCACTTTCATAAGCCAAATCCCCTCACTCATTAAAACACTTCTTGAAAATTAAGTCAGGAAGCACAGTCCCCCCAAAATCCTGTTATTTTGGCCACAGACCCTTTGGTATACAACTCTCCTTTTTAAATAAAATGACCTAAGATCACAAACTATGTATATGTTACTATTTTTTTTCAGTTTCTCTTCTGTGGGTTACATTTCATAATTACTTTAAATATATATATTTTTAATTCTGCATTTTTCAACAGTTTCTAATGGAATACTAAAAATCTCACATTTGGAGGAAACACCTTTAGAAAGATTAAATAATATCTCCAAAGTAACTCCATCAGTAGATGACAAAGCTATGATTAACGTTTATTTGTTTATTCAATTTATTGAATGCCTAGTGCAGTCTTATGACTTTTCTTGGTTTTCAAGGGTACACTAATAAATTAAAGGATAAAAAGACAAAATAATAAAGCCTACCCTTTTAGAATTCAGGTCTAATAGAGATCATATAGTATTTAATATGACTTTTCTATCAAAGAGGGTTAGAAAATTTCAATTCACATGCTGTTCAAAAAAATGTATTTGGTATTTCTGTGAAAAATGTTATTAAAATTTTGATAGAGATTGAATTAAATCTGTAGATCATTTTGGGTGTCCTCTTAGTTTATTTTGTATTGTTATAAGAAATACCTGAGGCTGGGTACTTTACAGAGAACAGAAATTTATTTGGTTCATGATTGTGCCGGTTGTGCAAGAAATATTGGGACATCTGTTCCTGGAGAGGGTCTCAGGCTGCTTCCACTCACGGCAAAGGTGAAGGGGAGCTGGCATTGCAGAGAATAGATGGTAAAACAGAAAGTAAGAGAAAGAGGGGTCAAGTACCAGGCTCTTTTTAACCATCTCTCACCAGAGCAAGTAAAACGAGAACTCACTCATTATCAAAAGGAAAGCATCAAGCCATTCATGAGGAATCTGTCCCATGAGCCAAACACCTCCCATTAGACTCAACGTTTAATATTGGGGATCAAATTTCAGCATGAGTTTTGGGGGGACAGACATCCAAACGATAGCAAGTAGAATGGAAATTTTAATAATACTAATTTTTCCAATCCGCAAACACAGAATATTTTTTCCAATTATCTGTGTACTCTTCAATTTCTATCATCAATGTCTTATAGTTTTTAGTGTATGGATCTTTTACCTTCTTGGTAAAATTTCTTCCTAAAATTTGTATGGAACCAAAAACATCTCCAATAGCCAACAAAGAAGGAAGAACTGAAGGTAACAAACTCTTTGATTTCAAACTATATTACAAAGTATAGTAATCAAAACTATATGGTACTGACATATAAACAGACAGATTAATGGAACAGTATAGAGAGCTTAGAAATAAGCCTATGCAGCCGGGCTCGGTGGCTCAGCCTGTAATCCCGCGCTTTGGGAGGCTGAGGTGAATGGATTGCCTGAGCCTGCGGGTTTGAAACCCGCCTGGGCAACTTGGCGAGACCTCATCTTTACAATAAATCAAAAAATCAGCCGGGCATGGTAGTGCGTACCTGTAATTCCGGCTACTCGGAAGGCTGAGGCGGAAGGATCGCCAGAGCCCAGTGACTCAAAAAAAACAAAAAAAAAACAAAAAAAAGAAATAAGCCTATGCTTATATAGCTACTGATATTTGAGAAGGGCATCAAGAATACACAATAGGGAAAGGATAATTTCTTCAATAAATAATGTTGGAAAAATAGGATAACCACACAAAAAAAATCTGCTCCCACAAAAATAAAGTTGTTTATAGACTTAAACGTAAGACTAATACATTTCTAAAAAGAAAAAAAGGTCGTTGACATTGACATTTGACATTGGTCTTGGCAATACATTTTTTTGCGCATGACACCAAAAGCAGCAAAAGTAAACATAAACAAAAGAGATTGTATCACGCTAAAGAGCTTCTGCCTTGCAAAGGAAACAATCAGTAACCTATAAAATGGGAAAAAACATTTGCGAGTCATATATTTAATGAACAGTTAATAGTCAAAATAGTTAAGAAATTCACACAACTACATAGCAAACAAACAAAAAACAAATAACTGAATTAAGAAATGGTCAATGAACACAAATAGGCACTTTTTCCAAAGAAAACATAAAAATGGCCAACAGGTATGCTCAATATCACCAATCATCGGAAGTGAAAATTAAAACCACAATGAGATATCGCTTCACATGTGTCGGGATAGCTACTATGAAACAGACAAAATATAACAAGTGCTGGAGAGAATGTGGAGAAACCATTACTCACTGTTAGTAGGAACAAAAATTATTGCAGTCATTAAGGAAAACAGTATGAAATTTCCAAAAAAAATAAAAATATAACCTCAGTACCATCCAGCAATCCCACTTTGGGTGTATATATTCAAAGGAAGTGTAATCAGTATCTCAGAGAGATATCTGCGTTCCCATATTCATTGTAGCATCACTCACAATAGCAAAAACACTGAAACAGCCCACATTTCTGTTATTAGATGAAGGAATAAGTGGAAATACTTATGAATACATAATAGAGTATTATTCAGCCTTAAATAAGAAGGGAATCCCGCAATTTTTAAGCACATGGATGAACATGGAGGGCATTTATGCTAAGAGAAATAAGCCAGGCAGAGTAAAAGTAATACCTTATGACCTCACTTACATGTCAAAGCTAAAAGGGTCAAACTTACAGTAACAGAAAGTAGAACTGTGGTTGCCAGGCACTGACGGTGAAATAAATGGTGAGATGTTGGTAAAAGGGTACAGACTTTCAGCTGTAGGTAAAATGTATTCTGTGGATCTGAGGCATGGTGACTACAGTTAACAGTACTGCACTGTATACTTGAAATTTGCTTGACGGTTGATTTTTTTTCTTTAAAAAAGATCTGGGATCCAATTCAGGGTTAGGTATACAAACGTCGATCAGGCAGTTACCCTTGTGGATGAGGTGTGCCCCTCCCTCCGCTAGTAATTTCCCTCAACTGCCAATTTTACCCCCCTCCCTCAGCAGTTTCCCACTACTGCTAATCCCTTTCTCATAGTATTATGACAATTGTTCAAGGTCCGCTTATGAGTGAGAATATATGGTACTCTGTTCTTTGCTTCTGTGATAGATCACTGAGTATGATCGACTCTAAATCCACCCAAGTTGCTGCAAAGTCCAAATATGCTCGCCACTCATACACACAAAGGTAAAATGTGAGATCACAGAAATGATAACTGACTTGATCGTGGTGGTGCTCATTTCACAATATGTACATATATCAAATCATCACATTATAAATCCTTAATATATGCAATTAAATTTGCCAATCATATCCCAATAACTTTGTGTTGGGGCGAAAATGTACTTGCTATTTTCCTCAAGCAGAGACATACTAAATTAACAATGAACAATTCTTGAAGGAAGTCCACTGGGGTAGTGACATGGGATGCAGACACTGGATGACTGTATGACGTGACTTACCCTGTTTTTCCTCACTGCTGGGAAGTAAATTTCTCCTATTCTACCACTAAGCAAACTAAATATATTTTTGCTTTGCAGATTATGCTTCTCACTAATAACTTTTGAGTGATACTTTTTACATCTATAGTGAAATATGGTATTCTATGCATAGCCAAACTACAATGAATTAAAGGGGTTCAAGAAAGGATGTTGATTGCATAGAAAAAGCATTGAACTTGTTTATTAGGTGAATAGTTTTTTAGTATAACCCTCAGAAATCCAATAAACAGAAGAAAAAAATTGCAGGTAAGGCTGGTCTTAGGGGCTCTTCCAACATCAATTACACGTTGTCCTCCTTGTCCTTGGTCAACTTTCTTCTCTCTGCCGTTATTTTACATGCAGCTCTCATCATTTGACGGAAAATGCGACAACTTGCAAATCTAGTTTTATGTAGTAGAAACAACTCTGACTATCAGAGTCATGCCACAAGTTACATTTTAAAAAGAATTTCAACTGAATATACTATGTATCTGATATCTGATATTAATTGTAATATTTATATTTAATTTTGAGTCTGAAAATCTTAAACATTTTGTAAAATTAAGTCATTTTTGAGAGATTGTTTTCTCTTATTTTCAGTGTTGTTTCCTTCTGTTGTTCTTTCTATTTATTTATTTATTTAACACAGGGCTGTGGAGGCAGTAATACTTATTAATTTTTTCCTATGCATAAAGAATAAGCATTTACCTGCATTAATCAGATTGTCTTGTCCCAACAGCCCTGTACAAAAAGTTCTATCATCACAACCATTCAATACTTAAATCAGTTGAGGTTTAAAAGACTGTGCAAGTGTATGTAGCTAAGAAGCATCTAAGCCAGGGTGTAAATCCAGAAACTTAGGCTCCCTTAGGCACCATGTTACTTTGTCTCTTTGGAAATACAGTAGGGGAAAATTAAATAACATTACAATGTCTCTTCAAAATTGTATATATATGTGTGTGCATATATGTGTGTGTGTGTGTGTGTCTTTATTCTCACTAAAGACTTCTTTTTTGTGTGAGAGGTAGGATCTTGCTCTGTCAACCATGCTTTCGTGAAATGACACAATCATAGTTCACCGAAGTCTCAAATTCTTAAGTACAAGAAATTCTTCTGCTTCAGCCTCCCATAAAGACTGTATGCTTAAGGAATGACAAGGTATAATAAAAAAAATCCCAAAGACTAATAGTCACACTTCAATTGAAACTCTAGCTGTGAAAATTTGGGCACTTAGTTCAACTTCTGTGTACATGAATTTTATCAAATGTAAAAATAGAATATTTACATCAGAATATTTTGTTAGCATTATGTCAATTTCTTAGACAGTGGGAAGATTGTATAGAAGCTAAGAAATAACATGAATTTATGCAATTTTACAAGTAAAATGCAAAATTATGTTTTAAAATTATGAGAGAACTTCTATAACAGGAAGACATCTCGTATGATCTACTAAAATATAAAATGGCATGACCACTTTGAAAAATTGTTTGGTGATTTCATAAAAATGAAAATACATACCTATCAAGTGACTCAGAGACTCTACTTCTAAGTATTAACCTAAAATAAATGCTTTATTTACAGTAGCCCCAAATTGGAAACAATCAAATTTCTAGTAACAGATGAATGGGTAAGCAAATTGTGTTGCATCCATACAATAGAGGAAATATAAAGGAAATAAATATTGATAAATACAACACAGATGAATCTCAAGATCGTTATACTGAGTGAAAGAAGACAGGTATGAAGGAGTACATACTCTTCGCAATTGTAGTAATTACATAGTCATTTCTAGTTTTAGTGACAAGGACTAGATCATCTGTTGCCTAAAGCTGAAAGCAGAGGGAGGAGTGAACTGCAAACACCTCTGGGCATTTTTAGAAGTGAAGGAGATTTTATGTCTCTTGATTGTGGTGGTGGTTTCTGGGTATGAAAATTTGCATCTGTCAAATTTAGCAAGCTGTACACTTTAAATGGATGCAGTTTACTGCATGTAAATTATATCACAGCAAAGTTAATTTTAAAGGTGAAGAAAGAATATTTCATACATATGGATTGGAAGACAGTATTTTAAAGATATAAATTCTCCACAAATTAATCTGTAGGTTGACTGCATTTCAAATAGCATCAGATTTGTATTTGTGTGCATGTATACAATACGCATAGGTGTGTGAAAATTAGCAACCTAAGTATAAAAGTTACAGAGAAGTTAATGCAAAAGACAAAGTATAACTAAGACAATATTGAATAATAAGCTAGAAGACTATTATATTAAGGCACATTATACATAATGCTATGGTAAAATAATTGAGATGTGTTTCATTGGCACATTGAGCAATAAAACTACTGAGAAATCTAGAAATAGACTCACTTTCATGCCTATGATCTATTTTTCACAAAGGAAACACTGCAATTCAGTGAAAAATAAATGGTCTTATCAATAAATGGTGTTGGATTGACTGCATATTTATATAAAAAAATCTTATCCTGTTCCTTATACTATGTATGATATTCAATTCCAGGAGATTTATAGATGTAAGTGTAAAAAAAAAACTTTTGTAAAATGTGAGAATGCCTTTATTATTTTAAAGTAGCCAAAGATTTTTAAGCAAGAATAAAAGCTGTTCATTTTTGAAGAAAACTTGATGAAGAGGTCTACAATGAAATTAAAATGAATTCAAATACATGATCATGAGTGTGACAGGCTAACTAAAATTGGAGAAAATATTTCTAATGTATATGTCTGTTAAAAGAATAACATTCATAATGTATTAAAAATGTTATGAAAATGTAAAAAATGACAAATGAATAGGAAAAAAGGACAAATTCTTGAACGGACATTTAATTTTAAAAATATCCAAATGTCCAAGAAACTTAGGATATATTTAGCATTATATGACATAATGGAAATGCAAATAAAACTACCAGGATGACTAAAATGAATAAATAAGTTTGACAATTCCAAATGTTAGTGAGTGTCTTCATACTTTTCTGGCGAGAGTATAAATTGAGACAGCCACTTTAGAAAACTCTTTGGCAGTATACACTAAAACTGAATTAGCTTATAATTTAGGACATAGCAACTCCATCCCCTGCTATATACCCAACAGAAACGCATACTTATGTTCGCCAAAACATTATACAAGTACACTCATAACAGTGTTATTTGTAAAAGAATGACAATGGAAAAGGATAAACAGGATGAAATATTACACAGTAATGAAAACCAATGAACTGTAATTACAAGCAACTACCTGGATGGATCTCAGAAGCAATGTTGAACAAAAGAAGTCAGGACACAAGCAGGGTATGTTATATGATTCCAGTCACATAACATTGAAAAATGGGGAACATTATTATTATTATTATTTTTTTTGACTTGGAGTCTCACCGTCGCCCAGACTGGAGGGCAGTGGCCGCTCCCGGCCACCACAGGCTCGACCTGCTGGGCTCCGGCGATCCTTCCGCCTCAGCCTTCGGAGTAGCTGGAACTACAGGCGCGCGCTTCCACGCCCAGCTGATTTTTGATTTATTGTAGAGATGAGGTCTCGCCAAGTTGCTAGGGCAGATCTCAAACCCACGGGCTCAGCCAATTCACGGGAACATTATTTTATCTGCTGAAGTGAGGGAAAATGTTGTGGCCTTTGTGGTGGATAGAGACAGGGACGGGGCATGAGGGTGACTTCTGTGATACACATGTCGTTCCATTTATTTCTTTTTTTAAAGAATGAATGATGAATTTTCTTTTTGTTCACAAACAAGCAACTAAAAATAAAAGTGTAAAAAATATATCACAATAGCATCCAAACATTAATATTGCTTAACTTGGTCTCTGGTTATATAAGTGTGATTACTTTTTGAAATCCATTGCCCTGCATGTACAGGATAGGTACCTTTTTGTTTATGTATGTCATAATTTAATAAAAAGGGGGAAAAAAGGAAAAAATAACACACATGTGTAAAGAATCTTATTTATTTAAAAAATCACCTGTGGTTTCAGGAATATATTATTAGTTGCTAGATTTATTCATTGCAAGAAATTATTTGTGTTATTTAGGAGAACCTGGGGGGGGGAGACTTCAAACTATTTTGTACTTGAGTATTTCAGCATAAGCAAGTCAAGATACTGAAATAAGAAGAAAATCAAAGGAAGAATAAGTAAGAGTAGACACCTGAATATAATGAAGAAATATTTCTGCCTCAAAGGTCTTCAGAAATCATTCAGAAATAAATCAGTGTGACAATAGAGAGTGATAATAACATAACTTTCTATCTTAGAGAAGAACCAATTGGGATTAAAAAAGTGCCAATTTTCATTTTTGTGTTCATGAATATATATTCACGTGTGTCGTTACACATGCTCCACTCATACACAAGGCCCCTCCTTTTTCCTAAAAAGAATGTGAAGACCTGAAATGTGGCTGTGTGAGTACTGAGTCATTTCTGCAGTGGTTAAAATGTTGGAAACAACGCAGTTCCACTCTAACTTAAATGCCCTCATTAGAAACTTGAACGTTTTAAGGACATTAGGACATAAGCCCTGGCTGAAAACAACTGCTGACATTTTTGACCTACAAGTTAAAAGAAAGAAAGAAACAAAACCTTACCTTGTGCTTACCTTCTTTGATACATGCATCACTCCAGACATGTGGCCTTAGATCCCTTCAGAGAAGAGTTAGAAAACTCTTTTCTGTATGTACTTGCAGTGGCTTTTCAGGATTCCTCCACAAGTGGATTCAGTCTTCCATTGGAGCAACAGGTTCTAGGATTTGGATCTAGAAACTGAGTGAGGGTCAGTGACTTTTCATTGCAGTGGTTGACAGCAGCTCTCAATTTTCTTCCGTATCTCCTTTCTTCCTCCCTTCCTTTTTTCTCCTTCCTTGCTTCCTTTCCTTCCTTCCTTCCTTCCTACAAATCAAGCAATGCCATAATTGGTTACCAATACATCTTGTTCAAGAACTATTATCATTTATTAGCCATCACCTGGACTCCTACAGGTAAATGTCATTTAATTTTCACTCTGTTCTTTTTATCAATTCAGTGTTGTCAGTTGTTGTCAGTCATTCTGAGACCTTATCACCCTCATAATATTAGAGACACCAGTAATATTGCAGCATCTCTCCCAGCCTTCAAAAGATAACCAACACTGATGCCTCCTGCTCAATTGTATTAATTTCTTTTTTGTTTGTTTTATTTTTACTTTGGGGTTGCAGGGTACAAGTGAGGATTTACTACACAAGTGGGGTGTATGCAGGTGAAGTTTGGGCTTCTACCTGGCCCTCTCAAGTGACCATATGTAGTCACCTTTGCAAATAATGTGAAATCGGTGCAAATTACAGTTGTCAGGGTCAGGAACCTAAGTGGGTCTTCAGGGGGCTTGAGAGATTGCTGGATCTGGGGATATATCTGAATGCTAATAATGACACACTCTCTTGTCATTTTTCTGTATAAATGAGTTCATTTATACTATATTTTTTATCAGTTTAGCAAATAATTATTTTTGAGTATTTTGTCTAAGGGCACAAAATCTTTTTTTTTTTTTTTTTTTTGAGTTGGAGTCTCACTCTGTCACCCAGATTGGAGTGCAGTGGCCGCTCCCGGCCACCGCAGCCTCGACCTGCTGGGCTCCGGCGATCCTTCCACCTCAGCCTTCCAAGTAGCTGGAACTACAGGCGCGCGCTACCACACCCGGCTAATTTTTGATTTATTGTAGAGATGAGGTCTTGCTTGCCCAGGCGGGTCTCGAACCCGCGGGCTCAGGCAATCTACTCACCTCAGCCTCCCAAAGGCGCGGGATTACAGGCTGAGCCACCGAGCCCGGCTGCCTGTGTTCTTATATACTTTACTGGAGTGCCTGCCTCCTCATGTTACTGCTTTATGAGAAGAAAGAGAACAACATTAACTCTTAATAAGTATTTATTTTTGTCGGGGGAGAAAGATAACTTGCTTTCTGAGGATGTAATTTAACACAAGGCATAGCAGAGTGAACTTAGAGAATGACAGTTAAAATTCTTCATTACACCATGTGCCTATATTCTAGTTGCCTTATACAAGCTGTTGGCAAATACTGGATCATAGTGAAACTGTGGTTGAACTCTGGCAAGTGATTCAAGAGGTGCCAGTCAGCTATGTTGTTGATTCAAACATTGGTTAATGATTCTTCTGTACCAGGTGGCAGACGGATACTCTGCTATGAAAGTTGGAGCCTAACTTGAATTCTTGCTCTAATGAAGGTCCTCATATATCTCTCAGAGTTAGCAAGATAACTTTAGGAAGGAGCTTTGACCTTGGTGTGACCTTGAACAAATTCTCCATTGGGATTTTAAGATCCTGTAGCACAAAGCATGGAAGAGATACAAGTTTGGATTTACGATGTTTAAAGGGTTACTGACCTTCTTGACTATAGTAGAACCTCAGTGTGACCTCTCCAGATTTCAGGAAAGTTCCTTCTTTTTTTTTTTTTTTTTTTTTGAGTCGGAGTCTCACTCTGTCACCCAGACTGGAGTGCAGTAGCTGCTTCTGGCCACCGCAGCCTCGACCAGCTGGGCTCCGGCGATCCGTCCATCTCAGCCTTCCAAGTAGCTGGAACTACAAGCGCCCGCTACTGTGCCCGGCTAATTTTTGATTTATTGTAGAGATGAGGTCTCGCCAAGTTGCCCAGGCGGGTCTCGAACCCGCGGGCTCAGGCAATCCACTCACCTCAGCCACCCAAAGCGCTGGGATTACAGGCTGAGCCACCAAGCCCGGCTGACAGCATGCTTCTTGATGCTGAAATATAGGAAGTACAAAGACGTGTTATAGAACAGTTTAAGTATG
>CAUYQG010030009.1:0-28097 GCA_963574415.1 Tarsius wallacei | reverse complement strand
ATCAGCCGGGTGTGTTAGCGCACACCTGTAGTTCCAGCTACTTGGAAGGCTGAGGCGGAAGGATCGCTGGAGCCCAGCAGGTCGAGGCTGCGGTGGCCGGGAGCGGCCACTGCACTCCAGTCTGGGTGACAGAGTGAGACTTCAACTAAAAAAAAAAAAAAAAATTTGATATAACCATCGATTTTCTATTAACTTCAAAATGAAACCATGATTAGAATAATTCAATGTAGCCGTAGAGCAAAATAAGAAATCAGCACAGCAATTTTATTCTGCTAAGTACATATTTTAGTATAAGCATATGGAAGAAAGTGAAGAACGCATGGATTTTGTAATCTGATTGTTCTGTGTTCTAATTATTGTTCTGATGGCTCACCTTGAACAGGTGACAAACTCTCAGAGCCTGTTTCCTTACTATTAAATTAAGAATATAATGTCTAACTCATAAGTGCTATGAGATCAAGTGCCAAAATATATGAGGAGTCTCTGGCTTAGAATCTTGGTACAACAAACATTCAATAAATAATGACTTACATAGTAAGCCTTTCCAGAACAATTGTCCAAAATTAGCCCAAAATTTCTCTAAGCAGATTAAAATTGGATCATTCTGCATATCACATTTAGAAAATATTTCCATGAAAATGATGGGAAAATATTTTTAACAAATCTTTGAGAACTGACTTTTCTAAATTTGCCTTGAAGTGGAAGTAGAATTTAGTGTTTCAAATACATCTGTCTTAAGCATTCTCCAATGAAAATATGTAGAATACTTTGGAAATGTGAAAGGTATACATTTCTAGTAGCATGCTAACTTACTTTTTCACCCGGGTAAGTTAAAGATATATCTCTGGAAAACAGGTGGAAAACAGGTGGAAAAAGTCAGTACCAGAGCTCTGTAGCATTTTCCAAAAGAGACCCATAAAATGTTTCCAGTACCAAGGTCCCAAAGTGGATGCCAGGTGACTGATAGACTGACTCATTCCTTCCACTTCACAGCTCATTGTCTCTATAGAAAGATAAAGAAAAGGATATCCAAGCCTTGATTTTGCTTCCTTCTTAATCTTTATTCAATGTTTGAAATGTGAAATTATCTTTTCTATTGAGAACAAAAATTTTTATTTTATTATCTTCATAAAACAAATTTTTAAAGTGAATGTGAATCTAGACCTAATAAAAAACACTACAAGGTACTTTGATTTTACTACCCTAAAGGGGATTAAAAAAATGTCTTGAAGGTAGGAAGGACTAGTTTCAAATGAACATGGAAAAGGAAGGGGTGTTTTCATATTCTATTTAACTGAACTTAAAGGATAGATTAATACTAAGGAAAGCATTTTGGGCCAAGGATGAAGCCTGAATAAATACCTGGAGACAAATAACAGTGACATATCCAGGAAATGGAGAGCAGAACAACACAGGGACTGGATTGTTGGACAGAACTGAGAGAGAAGGGAAGTTAGTTGGAAATGTGATTCGGAAGCTGGATTGAGTAAAACACTCAGACTTGTCTAGTCTGTAGGCTTTAGATTATTTGTATGATCTTTGGGTGGAGAACTGCTATGTGACAGTTCCCAAAGTAGAAAGGCAATAGTATTCTTAGCTAATGTTATTACCAATAATTATTGGTGTGTTTTGAAATAAAATTAGACACGATTAGAGGAAATATTAATTAAAATATGAAAAAATAACAATCATGTTATCTGAAGTCCCTACTTAATGGCAGCACAGTTTTATTAGTACTGTTAAATGGAAGAAAATGTAAATGACCCACAGAGGCATTAGCCTTTCAGAGTTTGTTGAGAGTTTACTTTTGCATATGCTGATATTTCTTAAATCTGAGTGAGGCTGCTTCCTAGTGTAGACATTGGCAAACATTTGGAAATAATTTTCTCACTAAGATATGGTATAGATAGTGACTACTACCTGAGCAAGATGTTCTACCCAAAGGAATGAGTACTTTAAAGCCTTCAGAAACACTATGCTGAGACTTCTCAGGCTAGTAAGAGCTAGAAAAAGTTAGAATTTCTAACATTATTTACCTACAATGTATTAGAATCAAAGAATTGGAAGACATTTTGCTTTAGTCAGGTTAGGTTTCTATTGCAGAATCCTGTCAACTGGGTGGCTTAAATAGCAAACATTTATTTCTCACAGCTCTAGGAGGATGGATTCTGAGATCAGGGTGCCAGTATCATTGGATTCTTGGTTAGGGGCCTCCTCTTGGTTTATAGAAAGTCATCCTTTTGCTGTATCTTCATATGACCTGGAGATTTTTCTCTTCCTCCTCTTTTGAGAACAATATTCCCATCATAAGGTCTTTACCCTCATGAGCTATTCTAACCTTAATTACCTTCTAAAAGCCTCATCTACAAATACTATCACATTGAGCATTAGAGTTTCAACATATGAATTTCAGGGGAACACATTCAATCATAGCAACATCTTAGAGACCATACAGTGTTTAATTGGTAATAATTGTATTTCTAATAAACTATTTAGCAAATACATAATTCTCTGGTAAGAATATTTTAACAGAGAATCTGAGACCTTAAAAGTAGCTTTTGTACTTGTTTTAGGTTAAACAGATAGTTCATGGCAGAGCTGGAAATACAATCCCAGTATCCCAAGTCACAGATATCTTGGAAAATTTATGTGAGAGGTGATGCCTATGTTTATAGCTAGCTTGGGACAAGCACACCTCACTGTAAAGTGATACACATACCTCAGGACCCAGTGGCTTCATACATATTTGCTTCCCATAGGTGATCCTTTTTCTTTCTTTTTCTTTCAATCGTCTGACTAATAATATCTTTAATTTTCTTGACTTAAATAGTTAAATTTTGCTTCTGTTTTGGGGTCACTTTTTCATTTCACAGCACCATTAGTTAATATGTCCATAATCTTTATTACATGCTTTCTCATCCTTAATTTTAAAAGTTAGAAGAACAGCAAACACATAGTACTTATTTTGTAATCAGGCATTGTTTGAAATGCTTTAGATATGTTAACTTTCTTCATATTTACTTCTACTCTTGGAGACAGGTGCTATTCCTAGCCCTCACTTTATAGAAGATGACACTGAGTCATAGATTCCAGCATCCCACAGCCAGCAGGTGGTAGAGCTGGGCTTAACCCCAATGAGTGAATATTTTCTGTACATTATTATATCTTAGATGTTATAGAGGAAGAAACTATGCATAAATATACATTATGAAAAAAATTGTGTGTAATCAGTTAGTCAGACTTGCTGTCAATAAGAAATCCAAAAGTATCTCTATATAATAAAAATATAGTCAGACCAGAATGATACAATGGTTATTTGACAGAAGGCAATTTTTTAAAAGTTTAGCTATAATTTCAGCATAAGGCAAAATATAGTAATAAGTTATTTTTTTCTCTTGAGAAAAAATTTGTCCTAATTTAGAAAATAGTTTTCCACAGGTATGATAATTTACCTGTGAAAGAAGCTTGAGACATGTAAGCTTTTGTAAGCATTAAGGTCATCATTTGGAAGTTTTGATTTGAAAGAGACTTGCAAGACATGCATGTACCCCTGTGACATCTCTTGTTTAGTATTGTATGCCTTTGAGACTCAGTCCATTTTAGTTGTGGGAAACTTTCATTTTTAAAAAGCTTGTCTTTTATGTAAAAATTCATTTTCTCATTCAAGTCAATCCACTTAGTTTTACCACTGAAGTTAAACTGAATATATTTAACCACTCTTTCATATGTCTTACCTAAAAAAATCACTAACCTTTATAACAATTCTTCCTGTAAAATAGTTTATAAATCTTTTTTCTCAGCTACTGTACACTACAAAAGCTCAAAATTATTTTTTCTCTATAAAAATAGTTTCCAGAATACATCTTAATTCTCTAAATTTCTGCATATTTCAGTGGATAGTAAGAATCTGATCTTTATTGGTATGAGACTGCTTCACTTCTGTTCATGTAATAAAAGCTAAACTTATTTTAGCTTCCGTAGAAACTAAGTCATACTGTAGATTCAAAATATCCTCAGATCTTCATTGTTTGCGCACTTATAAGCTTTGCTTCTCCTTTTTATATGCTTGAAGCTTAATTTGCAAATTTATATTTGATTTAACTGATTTGATTTCATCATTCTTCCTTATCCCAAAATATTTACATCCCAATGTTTGTCCTGTTATAAAAAATACAACCAGCCAACCTAGGAATGCATAATGTATAAAACTTACTAAGTGCAACATCTGTATTTGAGGTTCTGGTGAAAGTTTAAATAGGGTAAAAGTCTACCTTCAATGGATAATACCTGAAGGGAAATTTTTAAAACTATATACATGATTCCATGGTGTTCACTTCTAGAGCTAAAAGATTACATGATGTACCATAGAGACACTTTCCTATCCTATATGGTTTCCTCAACTGTGACCATAGTTACAGAACTACAAAGAAGCATATATCCCTTAAAGAAATTGCCCAAAGGTCAACTTTCTTTCATAAGAAATGAAAATTATTTTAGAAAAGTTTGGTTCTTTAATTCAGTTTGCCAAGATTATATTTCTTTTTAAACTTTAAGAAAAGTATTCAAAGTTTTATTGACATCCGAAGGAATGCTCAAACCAGAATACCCAGTTACTTAGATTTTACCTAAATCAATTCAGTTATTGAGCAGTTCCTAAGATAGCAAAAGAATGACTGTATAAATCTCCTCTAAAGTGACACAGATTGATAAAGTACGTGCAAAATAAATATATCAGAAATACACTTTATTGGATTTGGATTCTGTAAGGTAACTGCATTCAAGAGATTTCCCCAAAACAAGCTCCTCTTGAAGTCCTTTTAAAAAACTTAGCTAATAGTTTTTGTTTTAATTTTTATTTTTTATATTGCACAAGTGTTTGAAACCTTACAAAGTAACAGAAATTATCTAAAGCCATTTTTCTGGTAGCTTTAACAAATACTAGCTCGAGTATTTAGTAGAACAGTAATAAATATTTTAATTGCTAACTGTATTTGAACATTATTAATAAAGTGTATGTTCATGAAGTTTTGTGATTCTGGATAGCAACTGTGAAGGTAAGTGTCGCATTTTCCTATGTACAAGGGTCCATTTGGGGGCATCTGATGTTGGAAGCTGAAAGGTGATGTAATCTCGGCAGACGTCTTCCCAAGCCCTGGCGCCACACTGCTAGAGGTAATGCGTCAGCGCAGTTTCACTAAAACATTAAAAAAAAAATAGTAAAGTTAAGAAATTTTGATTGTAGAAAAAGATCTTAAGGAGATACTTGACCGTGGTCCCTCATTTAACGTCTCCCGCTAAGAACATCTCGCAGTTAGGCTGAAACCTGGCATTCCCCAGTGGGAACAAAGTCAACTCGCTGCGAGGCCAGGTCGTTTAGAGTGAGGTGTGCCTTTCTTCACACACACACACACACACACACACTCTCTCTCTCTCTCTCTCTCTCTCTCTCTCCCCCCCTCTCCTCCTCCCCCCCCTCCCCCCTCCCCCTTCCCCCTCCTCGCCCGCACAGAGAGATGCAGGTCTCCTGCCTTGCTCCTCTAAATCTGCAGCATTTCGTGATATGGATTAATCCTAATTGCCAACCTGTGAAACAAAAAAGAGCACTGTCTTTACCAAGCGACGGCGAGATGATCTATTTGCCAACATCAATATTTGGATGGAAAGCTTAAAATATGTTGTTTTTCCAAGAGTTAAAACTTCAAAGGGGGGAAAGCATCACCGATGAAATATTAGTAGTAAATCGGTTAACCATGAGCTCCTCTCTGTGTTGGTCCTGGAGGCTCTTTCGTCCTGGAGGCTCTTTCAAGTCTGCATGAGATGCAAAACTTCATTCTCTGCTCAGGACAGAGACTCCTCCATCCAGGCGCGCGTCGCCGCAGAGGCGTCCCGGGGGCCCTAGTGTAGCTGACCGCGCCGCTGCGTGGAGGTGGATACCCAGCCCTCACTCCAAGTACCCACCGCGGCTGCCACTCTCTGCTGTCCCCCAGGCCTAGCCAGGAAGGTGGTCCTTCACCGAAAAGCGCACCCGGCGGCGATCCAGGCGGCGAGGGGCGCACCGACCTGTCCTTTCCAACCCGCTCCGCACGCAGCCTGTGCACTCGGTCCTGATGCGAGGCAGGGGTGGCGTCCGGCTGCGAAGGTGACTCCCACGCCGGGTCTGGAGGCACAACGGGGCGCTGGCAGCCTTGGGTCCCGCATCCCAGGAGTGGCGTACACCCGGCTGGCTGGGTTTTCCTGCTGCGAGCTGCAGATACCTTTTTGTTCGGAAACTCTTTAACAAGTCAAAACCCACTTATCACAATTCACATCAGGAGTCCATGTTACCGGGGGCGGGCAGGGCTGGTTGGGAGGACGAAGGGAGCGAATATTATTAACCTTTACCTTTTTTCGGAAGTTCTTTAATTTTCGAAATAAAAGAACTGGCGCGCTTCCTCCTCCCCCCACCCTTCTATTTTTTTTTTTCTTTCCTGAATAATCCTTGATATAATAAAGTTGTGTTTTTCTCCTTTCTGTTGAATTTGTAAGATGCTAAGGCAAGGACGTTAAGCTAGATTTCGGATCATTTTCTTGCCTACATTGAGATGCGTTCTGACCGCGCAACCTCGGTTCCCAAATTCCGTTCTCCCTGTTTGGACCTTGATTTTGTCTGTTGGCCTACTCTGGTCGGGTTTGCCTAATGACCATGAACTCTACGTTATATATTTCCAGTCCAAAGGAGAAACATGCATCAGTTCGTCCAGTATCTATACGATTTTCTTAAAGGAAGTTTTGTTTGTTTTTTTTCCTGAAACGCGAATGTTGGAGAAATGAATATGCATGCACATCATCATTTTGAAAATAAACAGCCCCGTGTTTAAAGTCAACAGGGTGAAAAACATATTTAGATAGATTGAATAGAAGTTTAAATAATTCACTCATCAAATAAAATAGTGGAAAACATGTTTTAGATGAATGATTCATAAATTGCTAGTGAAATTTGGTCCTATACATTGAAGCAGGTTAGCTTACTTAAATACTATTTAATGATATATGTGTCATAGGAGAACTCTAACTTTAGCGATCTTTTATTATATTCAGAATTTTCTGGAACAGTGATGACAGTCACAGAGTGAAATAAAGTTGACTAGATCAAGGTAGCATCTAAATCGTCATTTCTAACGTTTGAAATAAAAAACATTTCTATTGTAAAATAATGTCTACAGATAAATTATGATATTTGCACAAGAGGCAAATAGTCATATTGTATTTTTAGATTTAGATTGGATCCTTTAGGAGAACAGATATCAAATTCCTTTCTCTCTTTTAAGAAAAATGCAACTATGGGGAAAAAATATTCTGGAAGAAGTTGACATTCAAAAGCAAGCAAAGCTCTTTGAAAAATCAAGAGTTTCCAAATCTTCAAATTATTATTGAAATTAAGGTAAATGTAATCCATTATATTTGAGAGCTTTGTAACAGCACACTTGAAACACAGAAGCAAACAATATTCAGGTCATTGTTTTTTAAAAGGAAGAAATTTCAAACATGTTACAAAGTTGTATTGTAGGTGCGTTTTCTGGAGTGGATGATAATGGATTGGGCATATTTTTTAAAGGAAAGAAGAACCCAACTATTTCTTTACATGCGTATATACTTTTATTTTGATGAAAACCTCTTGAGCTACTTGGATGCAAAATATATTTCTGTATCTGTTATGTCTGCAGAGCTGTGGGAAGGCTGAAGATGAAGTCAGGGAAGGGAAACAGCAGCAGAGCACACACAAACACGAGGCCACCTGGCTTCCTGCCATGATACATGACGTTCAATTATTTTAGTGCTTTTTCATGAGAGTTTCTCAACCAGCTCCTCCTTCCCTCTACAGAACCCTGCTTTTCTACATTTGGCATAGCTCTCCTGATTCAGCTCCCATTTTTTCCTAACTTTTCTTAAAATAAGCCTCAAACTCTTACTGCAAAAAAGAAAGTACAAAGATGAAAATCCTAGCAATCCTATCTTGACATTCCCACTGTTACTATATGTGTGCCATTTATTTTAGTAAGTTGGGGGAAAAAAAGGAACTAGAGCGGTCTTTACATTTCTCCTACTGTGAGTGGCTTTAATGTATGTCCACAAATATTTTTCATTTCACAAAACATAGTCACACAGGGAAGGGGGGCATTAGAAGCAACTTCTTGTCTGTGGGAATTTATTTCTTTAATAAAAAATGAGCCGAGCTGCCAATTCCTTATCTGAACTTTACTTTCCAATTAAGGACTACCTTTGGGGGAGTCTCAAACAGTGATTTCAATGGACTTTGAAAATAATTTTAACTCATTCAATTTCTTTAATTCTAGACTCTAAAAGGGACTGAATGAAACTTTTTTAAAACACTCAACATCACTATGTGAGAGAGCTATCACCTAACAACGAACTGGTTTTGGGAAAATAATGTCAGATGTGATTTCAGATGGCAGTGCCAGAGTCATCCTCACAAAATAACCTTTCCCCTCTGTTAGCATCCAGTGGTGTCAGGGGGATGGTCCCGTTACTCCAACACATCTTAATTACTGGAGAAGGCTTTTCAGAGAAGGCTGAGACTTGAACCTTCACATTCCCTCCTAATGCCTTACTCCACCCCACCCCACCTGCCCCCACTCCCTTACTTTACCGCTCACAAGGGTTACCCTCATGGAGAAGATGTGAAGCAGCATCAGTGACTACACAGTGCAAGTACTTCAAGTGCTGGAATCCTAAGATGTCTTCAGTTTTGTTAGGTTGTAAAAGAAATTGGTGGTTCCCCCATGTCTGTTGCTCTCCTACCCCCACTCTCACTTGACTTTCACCACCTCCCTCCCGCAAGGACTGGTGCCCAAAGAAACGGTTCAGAGCTGCAAAAGCAAATGAACAATACTCTCAGAGGCAGACTGTGCATCAGAGAAGGAAAAGGATGCTTGGGCATGATAGGTTGACCCAGCAGAGATAAAACCCCAACTAGAACCTGACCTAGTAAAGTGGGGATTTTTTTTTTGCTTGCGCTTCAGAACACTCATGCCTTACAGGGGCCTGGGTCAAGCTGACTAGTTGGAACTGGGGAGAGTTTTATTTTAAAAGCCTGCTGAGGAGGTGGGTAGAGTTGCTGAAAGCATTTTTCAGTACTAGGGTCCATTTCCAAGAAAGTTATCTTCAGAGCATCAGACAGAAAGAGCCCAGGTAGGTTTTGGGAAGGTGAGCAGGCAGAAAGAGCCCAGGTAAGTTTTGGGAAGGTGAGTCAGCCTCTAATCTCCCTTCTTGAGACTTCTAGGAATTATTATTTTATTTAGTATTATTTTCAATGTATTATGAATGCCTCCCTTTCCAAAGCTGTGTCACTACCATAAACTCCATCTCAACCTCTCAAAATTCATTTAATGCAGCTCTTGGCAACTAAAGACGCAGCTTCTTGCCAAAAGCTGAAGATTAAGCATTCGTTATGGGAGTTTGCCATTAGCCATTCCCTCTGTCAGGGGCACATGTGGTTACATGTCACAAAACACACGGGATTCCGTGTGATAGTTGTGCGTTTCCAGAAGGCTCCAGGGATATTAAGTGGGGTTGGCGACACCTTACACCTCAACCCTCCAACCACTGCCATCAAAAGCGAGTTTATGAAGCAGCTGATGTCCTGGGCGCTCCTGTGTTTCCCCTAGGATCTGGACCTTCACTGTGTAAAAATACTGCAGAACTGGCATCGTATGTCTTTCATTTCAAAGACACAATGTTTTCCGGGAAATTTAGGGCCCTTAAGACACATTTATAAACAAGCTGACAGAGTCCTCGAGATAACTAGGCTTGTAACTAGTTTGTATATTGCTCAAATCAGCAATAGGCGTCGTCCTTGCTGCCGTGAATTTTTGAAAACAAAAACCTATGAAACGATCGCTTTTCTTATCTTTCCCAGTGTTTATTAGAGAAAGTCAGACTTTCAGAACACCTAAAGACGACAAGGCACAGAGGGGTATAGGAAAAACTTTGAAATCACCAACCCACCAGTAACGAGCGAGTAACTCCACACCCAAAGTTCCCACAAGGGCTGCCCAGGGACCCGCCAAAATTGCCCAAAAAGCGCACAGATGCAGGTCTGCTCCAGCAAGGTCTAGATACTGCCGGGCATCCTGTGGAGACAGTTTACAGTTCCGGGGTGACCGGTTTGAAGCTCCCGCGCCCCGACATACCCTCACTTTCTCCCAGAGCGCATCCCCCAGTGCTTTGTGACCGCGCCCCCTTGAGATTTAACAGCTCACTGATGGTGCTGGCGGTGTGGTCATAACAATATAGAAGAAGCTACTGAATCCCAGAAACCTTGTCAACTCGCCAGACCCGGAGTGTGCGCTAAAGGCCGCGCTGAGCACAGCGCCACGTGAACTGAGCTCTTGCCCTCCCCGAGAGAAAGTCTAGATGGGACCCCTGGCCAGGCAACCAAGGCTGCTGATCCTGGTCCCTTTGCTGGATTCCTCTGGGTCTGATCTGAGAGTTTAGGGCCAAGTCCGACTTCGGGCCGCGCAGCTATGGGGTGCTCGCTGCTCTGTTACTGCTCCTTCCTGGCTGCGGCCTGGGTGGGCCCTGAGGAGAGGTTCCGCCAAGATCCACTAACAGAGTGGGTGGGAATTCGCAAAGCTCCCCAGAGTTGGGCTAGGTTCGCCAGCCCCAGAATCGAGGCCGCCCGGTGGGCCCAGGCCCGTAGCCTAATTGTCTCGCAGTCCCGGGAAACCCGACGGCCGCCGCCAGGGCCCGTGTCCAGTAAGGCTGTGTCAGGACGCAGGAGCAGTGTCCGTGGTCCTCAACCTGTGGGTGTTTTCCACCAAATCTGCCAGCTTAAGTGGCTTGTAGCAAATGCGATTTCGTGCCCAAGACACTGACCGCATTGCCCTGAGATGCCTCGGGCTCCCCGGAAGCCAGAGTCGGGCCGAAAGTCCCCTAGAGGGGCTTTCACCACGGCAGTGTCGTCCTGCCTGCCCTAAGGTCCCCTGCGGCGGAAATGGCGGCCCGGGACCTACCCGCGCAGGGATCGCCGCACACCGCTGGCAACCGAGCGCGCTTTTAAGTCGCTCCACCAGGACTCTTTAAAAGGAAAAACAATACTTATTTTAAAAGCATAAACACGATGAAGGCCTTCCTCCTCGTCTTTGGGCAACAAGCCTCCCTCTGGCCTAGACTAAAAGTCTCGCAGAAGCACTTGTCCTAACGGGTTTTCTTAAAATCATTAGGGTCATATCGTGGACCGGGGGAGAGATCCGGGCGGGTAGGAGGATAAGTTGGTGTTGGTATGACGGTTTCAATGCCTGTTGCTCAGTCTCCCTCTCCCACCCGTGGCCACCGCGTCCACGCTCCGCCGCATCCAAGGAAAAGGAAAAGCCATGGCCTCGGGCAGCGCCGCGCGACCGGGCGCTGGCTCCCCTGGGCTCCAACAGCAGAAGCGGCCCCTCCAGCACTGCCGCGCCCATTAATAGTTGCCAATAGATGCATCCGGCTTCTCGGGCTTCGGATTAATGTAGATCTTCCACGTAAACGTTTTGCGGATGAAATTAAAACCCCTTCCAGCTATCCTTCCTTTCAAGTTCTTAAGGCGCCTCTAAATCTTTCTGGTTCCTGAGCGGCCGGCGTGGGGGCGGGGTGGGAACGGGCGGGGGGCGGGCGGCGTGGGAGGGCGCGCAGAGCGGGCAGTGAAGGGTTAACTGCTTCGAGATCTCACCGAGCTCGTCCGAAATGCCAGTCCACTGTCGCGGCGGCAGTGTTTCTGGGCGCCGGGGCCTCTCCTCTCCTGGAATTTGTCTGAAATGGAGTTGTCTGTCTGTCTAACCTAGGCCTGGAAGCGCCCGGCAGGGGTAAGTGAGGAGGGTGGGGATGGGGTGGGGTGGGGGCGGAGGGGGACCCTGGGGTGGAGTTAGTCGCCTGCCTATTTTCATATTCATTAGCGCTGGGAGGTTGCCCGGGGAGCCCAGCTGAGTTTCAAGATATAAAAGCGACTTCAGGTTGCCCCCTTTCCAGCCCGGACGCATTAAAGAGCTCGAGCGGGGCAGCTCCCGGCGCCGCAGCGATCGCGGTGTCCCTTCCCTCCACTGCGGCCCTCCCTCCGCCTCCCGCCCCCTCGCTCCCTCCCCCGGCGCTCCCAGCCTCCTCGCCCCGGGAGCTCCGCGCCAGCCTTCCAGGATTATGGAGTTTCTGAGCGAGAAGTTTGCCCTCAAGAGCCCTCCGAGTAAAAACAGTGACTTCTACATGGGCGCGGGAGGAGCGTTGGAGCACGTTATGGAGACGCTGGACAATGAGTCCTTTTACAGCAAAGCGTCGGCCGGCAAATGTGCGCAGGCCTTCGGGCCCCTGCCTCGCGCCGAGCATCACGTGCGCTTGGAGAGGACCTCGCCCTGTCAGGACAACAGCGGTGAGTCCCGACGCCCCGGCCGCAGCCCAGGCTGTCCCGCCGCAGATCCGGAGTGCGGAGGACAGGCAGGGAGGGAGGGAGGAAGAAAAGGGAGGCCAGGGAGACGGAGGAAGGCCGTGGATCCGCTCGCGCCGTGGGAAGCGCAGCTACCGCCGAGGCAGCCTTTTGGGGGATAAAAAAAGGGTCTGACGCCTGCTGCCTCCTGGAGATCCCCCTTCTGCGGTCGGGTCTTGTCCCCGCGAGTCCCGGAGTCCCTCTGTCCCGGACCCTTGGAGTGAACAGACACGGCGCTAAATAGGGAGTCATTGAGTCAAGACAGGGCGCTTCCTCAGCGAGCCCGCGGCGCTGTCCGGGCGGGAGGAACTGAAATCGATCACAGCTCGTTAGAGGACGTCACTGTTGTCACCAGTAAAGCGCGCGAGCACACACACACACACACACACACACACACACACACACACCTTGGGGCTCCTTTGGGGGGGCACTCTTTTCCTCCAAGAAGTGAAGATATTTTTCACTATAAAGTTGGGGGATTATTTAGCTTCTGTGACTTCGTGATTTCTGCTGCTGCTTCTTTTGTGTGTGTTTGCAAGATAACTCGCGTTGAATTATTGTTAAACACAAAATCCCTTTAATTAACTTTAGGCAAAGAATCCCCGTTATAATCACTCACTCCCAGATCCTGCCTTGTCTATTTTTTATGACTCCACATTAAGAGTCACCAAAGAAGTCTTCGGAATGCTTCTGGGTGAAATCTTGAACTGTGAATGCTCAACTATCTCAAAGTCAAAATGTTATCAAAACAAACCATCTATCTTTTCTATCTTGTAACTCAATACAAACCTATTCTTTCAGATCGCAACAGCCAAAGCACGTTTACAATTCCAAGAGAACTTTTCCTTATCGTTGTATATACTCCGCAGTTAAGCCATAAGGAGCCGGTTGCTTTAAAATAACAAACGAATTAAGTGTGAAATATTTGCAACAAACTTCCCGCCCCCTATTTTAATGGAGATTCAAAATCCCGCAAGACACTGACTTGTAGAAGCCCATTTTCTGAATACTTTGTACACGTCTTTTTTTTTTTTTAAAGCTCATATTAAACTTATTTTAGTCAACATTGCAGGCTATTTTTTACTTGTAAGTTTAAATCCCAAATTAAAATAATAAATAAATACTAATAGAGGACAAAATCCGTTAAATCTATTAACAAAAACTGATAGAGAAAATAATCGGTTAAATCGTTTCAGCCATTTATCTAGAAAGACGCGAGCAATTAATTTTTATTACTCATATCCTACATTTTTGGTTTTCTGGCTGTATTTCAGACTTCGGTATCTTGTCAGGATTTTCTTTAATGATTCTGCCATGGCTTATGTAGACCGGCTGGATGGATTCGATCGTCATATTTTGTTTTAAGTAGTCGGGGATCCTAAATCAGAAACGTAGGTCGATTTTTAACACTTTATCATCTTTTAGACGAATACCACACTATTAAGGTAAATTGTGACAAAGAAGTATTAAGTCAGATGAACCCAGGCAGCCTCCACTTAATTTAGGAAAGATCCTGCCTTTCTCCTGAGATGCTCTTAGGAGCTCCTCGCTTCCCCTCCCCCACCCTAATTGCCGCAGTTCCCCTTTAACTTTGCCTAGAGAGACAAAACCATAGTGTTACTCAGTCGTGGCTCTTCTTTATATTCAGTTTAACATCACATCTTCCTTTGCATGAAAACTTTTAATTTTTAAAAATTTGTTATCTATTGATCAATTATAGATGTATATTTTAGGGTGTGCAAAATAATGCTAGAGATTTGAATACAATGTAGAAGGATTGAATCAAGCTCCTTAACTTAGACATCACCTCAAATATTTGACATTTTTTGTGATGAGGATATTTGAGATTTACTCTTTTAGTAACACTGAAATGCACAGTGCTCAATTATTAACTATTTAAGTTATGTAGGCATGAAAAGTTGAATACATTTGTATAACAATTGAAATGTTATGAGGGATGATGTTAAAACAGGAACAAATGAAAAAAGTATGATCATTCATTAAACATTTAAAAACTGTCTCCCATTTCATTATGTGCATCCATTTTATTTGTGTGTATGTGACATTATATGATACATTTTTTTATATCATATGGCAAGCATGCAGTCAAATCTAAAGGAAATTATTGAATTCAAACATTTTTAACAGAATGTCAGATGTCATCCTTCATAATGTTTTAATGGATGTTTTAATTTCTGTGCTTTAGCAGAAAGAAAAATAAAGTTTTCTGTCCTAAAAACAAGTTTCATGAGTTAAAAAAAAATTTCAAAAGCTGCAGATGAGTTTTAAAGGTACAAAAAAAATCTACTTAAATTATATTATTTTCTACAAAAAGCACATCCAGAAATTGACATAAAATTTTTGTTTTCTCAATTTAGGAGGTCACTTTTTGAAAAAAATTTAAATGCAGACGTGAATATACTGTCAAAATATGCAAAATGTAGTGGAAAAGATTCCACAATTTAAACCTCTCATCAATAGGTTTTGTGTGAAGGGTCACAATAATTTTGGATATTGACATACTGGTACTATTTAAAATTGAACTATCTTTTCCGAGCCATGTAAGTAGCTTAATTTTTTCTGCTGTGAATAAGTGTGCAATTTATTTTAAGTTTACTTTACTTTTCAGAAATCATAAACACTTAAAGCCTTTTTAAAAAGTTTTGAGCATCTTTTAATTTGACTATTTTAATTTGATTATAAATTATGTGCATAAAAATTTTATTAATTCCATAAAATACATTTGTTCCATGTACACATTTTAAAATGGGTTTTAAACCTGTTCCACAGTAAATTTATAATTGTAAATAATGTGGTAATGGAATTAATATTGGCACAATAAATCAGTCACAGGCCATTCTCTTGATGCCCTCAATTCCTTCTGCTCATTTCGTTCGAGATGTGCTTCACAATCCTAAGAACTGTCGTTTTCTTCCCTCGGCCTACAGTGAACTATGGGATCACAAAAGTAGAAGGACAGCCCCTTCACACTGAACTGAACAGAGCCATGGATAACTGTAATAGTCTCCGAATGTCTCCTGTGAAAGGGATACAAGAGAAGGGAGAACTGGATGAACTTGGGGATAAATGTGACAGCAATGTGTCCAGCAGTAAGAAGCGAAGACACCGAACCACCTTCACCAGTTTGCAGCTAGAGGAGCTGGAGAAGGTCTTTCAAAAAACCCATTACCCGGATGTGTATGTCAGAGAACAGCTTGCTCTGAGGACAGAGCTCACTGAGGCCAGGGTCCAGGTAGGAGCCAAATGGAGGCCGTGAGGGATGGGGGTAGGAAGAGGAATAGTGTTAGAAGAACTGAATAAATGCATGTTGTCACAAAGAATCAAATGGATTTACAAACTGAAGATATAGAACAACATAATATCCATCCATGTAGGTCTACTAAAATTCCTTTGTTAGTTGCAAAGGATTTGGCAACTTATACAAAACATAAAACAAAAGAACACTTGAGTTATTACTAGACATAAAAGTTAACATTGAAAAATAACGGTATGATCACATAGCTCTAATTTTAAAAAGCAATTTTTAAATGGTAAAAAACAGAATCATGGTTATGCATGGAGTAATTGACATATTTAATTTTGTCCCTGTCTTACCAACCATTGAGATTCTCTTTAGGTTATATATTCTTTGGATAATGAATTTTATTAGAATTGGGACAAAATAAAAGAAAAACAATGAAACAATCCTACAATTCCCAATTGTTATGTATGCCATACAATTTTCACTATACATAATTAAAGAAAGATCAAATCACTGATTTACAAATTTCTAGCCCCAGTAGTTGTCAGTAAAGAGAAACAATGTGACTTTTGCAGAGGCAATAGGAATAATGGACTTAAAGAAATTTTGTGTATATACTTAAATATAGTTATAAAATACATTAAAATAATCAAATTGCATGACTCAGTATACCTAAATTTTTAGTAATTTGAGAAAGAAAAATCATATTAGGCAAAAATTTACCTCTCAGGAGTATTTTATTTTGACTACATTTGATATTGTTAAACTATATTTTATTAGTTCTGAAGTAATAAGAGTTTAAGATGTAACAGTAATTCAAGAGAAAGAAAAACGTCATTTTTCTTTGTGCGTGTTTTCGACACTCTAGGAATATATTGAACTTTGCAATTTCCATAAACCACTAGAATGGGGAAATGAATAAAATAGTGAAAAATTTTGCTCTGAATGGGTAACAGTATTTCTTCTTAAGATTAAGCCATTGTAAGGCTTTACATCATTAAAGACAACATCTGGCATTGCCAGGATAACAAGCAGCAGATTTTTACTTGGGTTTGTAGAAGTAAATGGTTACTCTATCTTAGTTGAGGAAGTAAATATGTAGAAAGTTGATGCTAACGAAGAATTTTAGAGTTGTCAAACATTAACACCAGTCCCACATGTGTGATTTTTTGGTTTGTGTCTATGTATTTAAATTAGTTATACTTGTAACCATAGAAAAATATGTTTACACGCAGAATGATTAGCTGTGCACAAAGTACATTTCCCCCTGAACGTTTCATCAAGTCCTGGTTAATTTTTGTCTAAGCATATGCACAAAGAGCCAACCTGAGCCTAATTTACTCAGATCCTCTCTCCTGCTTTTCACATGGGAGTGGTAATGGGGACCATTTTAATGAGCTTATCAAGATATTTTTGTCAATGGAAAAAACAAAACAAAACAGAAAACTTACTACTAGATTCCCTTAGCATATTCCTGGTGCCTGTCTGTGGAGACAATAGGATTTGTTATTTGGTTGTTGTTGTCTTGAGCCTTGGCATAATGGATAATATATGTTTACCCACAGTGTGCTAAACTTGTAATGAACATGTAGATTTCTTTGTCTTGTTTTAATTGCTGAAAACTCTTCAAAGTGCCATCTGAAATTTGTAATATGTACTTAAACATTAAACTGAGCATTAATATGTTACCATAATTGTGCAGGTAAAAATATGGAAGATTAAAATTGAGTATGAAAAAGAGTGAATATTTCAAGTGAATTTTAATGAAAGACTTTTTACAACTTGCATTGTTATATTTGATTTCTAACTTCTTTCCTAAATATTTTATATTCTGAATGTAGTTGTGCAAAGAATACTAAAGAAAGTCCCAAAGGCTGCTCATACAATGTTCACTCAAAAATATCAGAGTATACCTATTCACCCCAAAATACCAATATATACCTACTGAATATAATTTTTTGTCTTTCTCTTTAATGCATAAAAATATTAAAGTGAACTTTTTGGAGCACTAAGAGTGAATTAATAAATATCTAATTGTCTGAGGAAGATGGTTTTTATGATAAATATTTCTAAAAGGTTATTAGAGAAATTGTAGAAGACAGCTAAATGACCTGGTAGAGGTCACATTAACTCACAAGCTTTCTTGACACTTGGTTCTATCTGCCTTATTTCTTTTATATTTATAATACCTGTAAGTGTTCCTAGTTGAAGAAATAATTTTTAAAATATCTGAACATTAAGAGAAAATTTAAAAAGTGGCATAAATGATGTAATAAGCACATTTGTGTACTTTAAAATCATAGTTCAAAGTTAGATGATTCAATTTTACCCATAGTCCTTGTCGTGTTTAATATAATTTAATTTTTTTCTGTTTCTAAATGATCATAATATTCTTGCTGCTGCCATATGTTTTAGATGTAATCTTTATGTTCAAAGTTTTATAAGATTATCCAAGTATGAATGTAACTCAGAAGTGTCTCCACTTTAAGACATGTTTTAGAGATAAATTTTTACTAGACTCAGATATTTGGTTATAGATTGGCAGGGTTTATGTTATGGCATAAATTCCTTCCAGACTTGTAGTATTCTCTTAGAGGAGGGTTATCCATGATACATGGAGATATAAGGAGTCTTTAAGATCATATAATCTAATTTCTTTTTATTTTCCATAAATGAGAAAACAGAGGCTCAGGCACATCAAATAAATTTGCTGAAAGTCTCCTGTCTCTTTCTATTAAATTATATTGCCTCGTGGGCCCATCATTTATCCTATAATGGTACAAGGAAAAGTAAAATCTGTAAGTCCTTTAGGGACATGAATAAATTCCTTTATTAGTAATTTTGTTGACCTGGCTTACCTTTCTGGTTTGGAGTCTTTTTTAACATCACATTTGCTTTATCAAATTTTCCTTTAGCTAAAATTCTACTTTTTTCAAAAAAATTAGGTTTGGTTTCAAAATCGAAGGGCCAAGTGGAGAAAAAGGGAACGTTATGGCCAAATTCAACAAGCTAAAAGCCATTTTGCTGCCACCTATGATATATCAGTTTTGCCAAGGACTGACAGCTACCCACAGGTATGGTAAACTACACAGAATACTGATCAAGAAATGAGATGTGGTTTGTATAGTTTAAAAAGGATTAGCATTGGCTTTATTATATCTAATGCATTAACTAAGAATGAAAATTTAACCTTCAGAAAACTTTTTTTATGTTTGCCAAATTTTCATTTTACTAAATTATTATTTTTTCTATTTTTTTCAGACATATTAATTTTAAAATATTTCAGGATCTTTTTCTTTTAAATTTTGTTGCACATTGCAACAAATGAAATTATATCATTTAATGATACAAGTCTTTTAATTATTCTACATTCTAATTATTCAGACTCTTCCTTTGTTAACTTTTAAAAAATACTGTATATAGAATGTTACTTGGCATGCAATCTCTGTGGCTGTTGTTTTATGAATTATACTAAAACCTGGTGTCAAATGTGGCCTACTAAGCCCTTAGTTTCATTTTAAAACATCTTTCTTTCTCCTATGTTATTTTTTCAGATTTGAAGTTGCTCACAGTTTCAAGGATACATTTGGTTTCTTTATGACTTGAAACAGAGATAGATTTCATACTAAACAAAATTTTTAAAATTATTCATGTCTAAGAAACACTTCCCTTTATAATGGGAGCTCCCTTACCTCAATTCAAAAAGTATAAAATAATTTTTTCTTCTCATTTTTCTTTTGTAATTTAGAGAGGATTTATTTTTTATTTTTATCCCTAATGTATGTAAATAGGATATTTTGTCTTTCTAATTTATTTTATATTGCTTTTTCCTAATTCTTGATTATGATATTCAGGACTATATTTGATATGTGATAAAGAACACAAGTATTATAAGGAACAAACCAAGAGTTATTTTGTTCTTTATTATTTGATAATATGCATTGTGAGAGAACACTATGAAAACACATATGAAACATGTATGCTGGAGAAATATCTTGATAGTTCAGTAACTAGATCACCTCAGCCCCAAATGTAAGGATATTCATTTTCTTCAACTGTAAATTTATACCCTGGGAGTGCAAAATTAGTCCTTTAATGTTGTTCTTCTCTTGTGTTCTTATATCTTTTATGATCTTTAAAGAAATCCATTTTGAGAACTTCACTCCTTCGGATCAATCTACCAAATTTACAAATGTAATAATATATGCTCAAAAAAAAGGTTTAACAATCACCTTGTTCAACTCTCTTATTTTAAAACTTATGAAAATAGGCTTGATCGAGTAAAGACATGGGTCTATGATTATACAAGGGGTTCCTCACAGGGCAGTCTACAAAGGTTTGCTCCAGTGAAGCCTTTCCCCAGCCCAGCAATTTGCTAGAAGACAGACGTTATGGATAAATTTTGAATAAATATCCTATATCTACCTTTCATAGGAAGAATCATGTTTCCGTTTTAAAATATATCTTAAAGGAGTTGCCTTATGTTTTATCCTATTTGAAAGCATGAATATACTTCATGTTGCTTATCAATGGGCTAGTAAAATTTTATTCACCAAATATTTTTGAGTGTCTCAGGTGAGTTCTAAACAAATTTCATGTTTTCTTTTTAGGTTACAGGTTTCATGAGAACAGGGACTGTCTTGGTAGTTGCTGGCACTTACTATATGTCCAGGCACTGTTTTAAACAGATTACACATATTATCTCACTTAATCCCTACAACAGTTGTATGTAGTAGGTGTTATTATCCTCATTCTCAGATGAGGAAACTGAGGTACAGAGAGATGAAGCCCTGTTGACCAGAGACAAATTGGCTTCCATGTACAAGATCTTAACCATAGACTATTTCCCCCAGTGAATATATTTAAAAGGTTGAATGACTAATACATTAATACCAAAGGAATATAAGGCTTGAGTTGCATTTTTCACGTCTGCAGTTCAGTTCAAGGGAGCAGAAAATGTACACACAACCATTGAAATAACTAAAAAACACAGTTGAGATGGAATACACTTTATGTCATTTTGAACTACCTGACTGCATTGAATTTGGAAATAATAAAGTAACAAATTATGAACCCTTTTCAATTGCTTTAAACAGTCTTTAAATTTATCCCATAATACTCTACTATGACATATCATTTTTTTAGTGTGTGTCTTACTCTTTCAGTGTTCATCCATTTCCTTTTAAACTCCATTTCTGTCTATTTTCCACTTCTCTGTCCCTGGCTTTTGGCTGCTTTATCTTTGACTTGTATTTTTTGTTCAGTATAGGATACAGTATTCACAGTAGGTTCTGGCACCTATTAAGATCTACATAAAAGCTTAATATGACTGACTATATTCTGACTAGTGATCCCCCCCCACTTTTTAAAAGGGTTATCTTACCATTGTGTTATTATGCCTCAAAGCTTTAAATATTATCCATTAACAGAATGAAGTAACCTTGGCGCCAAAGAAAAAACGGAAGTGGTACATTAAATTATGCAATTGATAGTTTTTTTTTCATTCCAACCAAAGGTTAATTTTAAAATGTCCCTCCCACAAATCATGGGGATTTTGTACTAATTCTTCTTTATAATTTGTGTGCATTGGTTGTACCACTTCATAATTTAAGAATGGGAACACAGAGAACATATGTTAACATTATTTTGGCAGTGCAATTCATGAGTAATAATAAAAATTAATACTATAAAATCCATAGTTTTTTTTTTTCATTGGTAAGTCATTTAGTGTTTGGATGCCACAGATTCTGAAATCAAATGCCTTCAGTTTCCCACTATAGATAAAACAAGGGGAAAATTACATTTTAACTTAAAAATATGTAATAGATTTTTTTTTTCAGCTTGCTTGAAGAAATAATTATGCCAAGACCTTGTTTTTCAAAGTTTAGCCTAAAGGAAATATTTTTAATCATGTGTCTTTAAAACAGAAACTTACAATGGAAGGAATAACAGAAATAGAATCCAATGACTCAGTGCAAAAAGACATTGAATTTGGTTACTGTTACTAATTATAGAAAAAATTACTAATTACAGAAAAGTTGGAAACCAGAAAATGTTGGAGGCAAGACAGAAATAAAGAATTAATAATCTGGTAGGAAATAAAAAAATATACAGAAATACTTGAGAAACAGAGATGGTTTAGAAAATGATCTCCTAAAGCCTGCTAAGTGTATATAATAACCAAACCTAGCATAAAGATAGTTATATATAATATATGTTTACTTCTGAATAATAACTAATGCTTTCTAAAATGCTCTAAAAATATTTTGCTTCCACTGGTCTTCATTGTACTATAATAACAACAGCCGTAACAGTAAAAATAATAACGAATATTTGGGGCATATTTGAAGCCAGGCAATGTGCTTCCTTCTTACAGACACTAACTCATTTAATTTGAGCTCAGGTTTTCTGAGTTCAGGAGTTCAGAGCTGTTTATGCAACATTACCTCTAATTAAACACTGAAAAGTGAAATAATCTAATCTTGAACCTAAAACATCACAGCACTTTGGAAATCAAAAAGGCTTCCATTTTAAAATTTATAAAATAATAACACAAAACATTAAAAAAGCATAAATACCTCATAGACTGTTTTAAGATTGTTTTCAAAGTTTTCTTATCTTTAATAGCAAAACCAACCAATCCAATAAGAAAGTGAGAGATATGATGTCCATAGTAACATACATCAAGGTAGCGTATTTTGATACACTGGCAATAGTATCTTTTTTTTTTTTAAGTCCTTCGTTTTGACTCACGATATCAGCTGCTATTTACAGCAATATAATTTAGCTAAATTAAACTATTTGCTGTTCCTCAAGACGAGACATTTTCAAAAATAATCTTACTGCTTGTAGCGAATCTGTTTTATCTATCTTGAATTCCCCTTCACTCATCTAAACCACATTTCCTCCACAAACCCCCTGGAAACTGTCCTCAATCAGCATATCATATCACATTCTCACTGATATTGTGATGGGCTGTCTAAAAGGTCTGCCTCTCCATTTACATAGTAAAATATTTTAAAAGATGAGTCAGTTTTTAGTCACATAAGTATCACAAAAGGTGTTTTGTTTTGTGCTAAGCAAATTGCATATACAGAATAGATGTGAATAAAAGTAATGATTCACTTCAATATTTTTTCAGTAGTACATTAGAAAACAAAAATTAAATAAAATAATTGATTTCTGAGTCTCTGTTTTAAACCAACTTTGTGGTCTTAACAATTAACTTTTCCTCAATTTCCTCCTCTGTTAAAAAGAATAAAGTGGAAAGAGAGTTTGCAGCCTTTTTCAGCTTAATTTGTTTTTGCCAAAGTTATTTTCTTTTCATCAACAAATATGTTCTACATACTGTTTTAGGCATCCAGGATATATGAATAATCTGGACAACTCTCCTGCTTTTTAGACAGATTACAAATTAAGTGATATTTGCACTGAATTCTGCAAACACTTCTTGGTGCAAACTAGACCCAACAAACCAAAGAAATCTAAATAATTCTGGCCTTGAATTTAAAAAACAAGCAAAGATTTATTCATATGAGATACTAACTTGCTTCTAACTTAGCAAACCAGAGTGTTTTGCAAAAATATTATTTTAGTAAATAGAATATATTCTATTAAGGTATAATATGTTCTGAGGGATTATAGCCAGTCTTTAAGGAACGTTATTTTCACATACTCAGGTTTGGTTTGGGTTACATGAGTATTAACTTCATTATTCACTAGAGAGATAACTTTGGGTAAGTCCTTTGACTTCCTTAGTCTTCAGATTCTTTATTTGTAAAATGGAGGTATTGTTGGTACTCATGTTGGTGGTATTAATAATATAGATGATGATGATGATGATGATTTTTCTGTTGTTATAAGGATTACATTGATTTCCAAATAAGAAAGCACCGTGCTTATAGACTACGGAACTGAATCCTGGAATTTGAGCAGGGTCAGAGGTTAACAATGACTGTGGTCTTTGTCAGAGAGTTGTGGGTCCAAATTTTGACTTGTAACTTTTAAACCTTTGGCAAATGAATGAATTTCAAGCAACATTTCTCCTCATTTATAAAATATGGATAAATGTTCATGTGATATTTGCAAATGTTAAACAAAATAATTTATGTAAAGTATTTAGAACATTGCCTAGTATGTCACGAGTGCTCAATAAATAGTAGTGATTCTGTCATATTCATTATTTATTATTAATTTTACTCCAAATTACCTGCCTCTCTAGGCATCTAAATTGTTTGCATATTCTCTTATGTTGTAGTGTTTAAGCTGATCCAATCTGTGGGTAAATTTACTATTTAAATCTAGGGAAATATGAAATTCAGTTAAATATACTTTTTCTTTAAATTACAATAACTAAATATGGTAACTTTAAGAAAGTTTATTTTCCATTCACCAGAATTATTTTCTCACACACAAAAAAATGTTTTCATCAAAAATTTCAGAAGAGTTGAAGTAATTTTCCCACCAAAATTTTGAATGAAGTTTTACTTAGTAGTGTATAGTGAGACCCATCATTAAATCTGTGTTTACCAAAGGTTCAAAGGGACCCACACAGTATTTTACTTTCTGTTGTTTTATTAATAACTTTATAAACATATGCCACTTGGAGTTTAAACATACCAAGAGTATTCAAGTTATTGGCAATTTGCAATCATCTGTGTAATTTAAAACAGATTAAAGCTGTATAACATTTTCAGGTTAAAAATTCTATTTCAAATATTGTAATTATACAATTTTTAAAACTGAGATTCTAAAGTTTCTATATAATAGTGATTGTGAACATATTTTTCATCTACTTTTCTTTTATCACCAGTCTCTGCACAAATTTTAAAGTTTTCTTTTAGTTAAACTAAATAAGGAATATGGAACTTGTCACCTTCAACCACTGTGGTTAAGCTGTTTAAAAGTATCTGGAGCAATTTTTACCTTTGGAACAAGTATCACATTTTTATCAGTATTTCTATTTTTCACAAATATTTGAAGAAAAAAATAAATCAAAATCTCTAAAAGTGATACTAATATAGCTATAATCGATACATTGTATAATGAATGTTTTTATGTCTATGAAACAACCAATCAGATGGTCATATAATGATACAGTGAAAGTTATCTTATGAGTGAAGAGACAAAAATGTTACCATCATTAGGCCAACAAATCATATAAGTATTGCACAATTTGTCACTGATTATAAACACAAATATTTAAGGTCATAGGAGAAATATAGTAAGATATTCTACCTTAGTCAAATAAATATAGTTTGCACAATGAGTAAAGCTGAGGATTTAATTAAATGTGTAAGTAGACTATAGAGTTTATATAAATATGTACAAAATAGTTCATATGTATGTGTGTAAATATGCATACATACATATAAATGTACTAAAAAAAATTATGTTTAGCATGACACAAATTTTGTCATTATCCATTAGGTGAAGGCACAGATAGCTATGGACAATAAATTTTTTGTTAATTTTTATTTTGGTGAATATTTAATTTTTAAATTAAATCTTAATTACTTTTTATGATTTGATTGTACACAATAGCTTTGATTTTTTTTGTTTTTGTTTTTTTTGCTTTCAGCAGATGACTACTGTAAAAGCATAGAATTTAACTGAATTGGTCATAAGTTTTTTTATTTTTTTAATGAGGAAAGCAAATCAATAAATTAAATAGATAACCAACATATGTAAGAAAAAAGTTAAAAATAAATTATTGCAAATTGCCAGTGTTAGCTTATACTTATAAAAACTTTCTCACAGGAGAACAGAGAAGAAACATTGAGGAAACTAAGCCTGAGAAGTCTATGAGAACTGACCAGTGGATTAAAATCTGCAATTGACATTATTATTGTTAATGTGAAGCTTATGATATACTTTGATCAGAAATTATATGAATGCCATGTTTACTAAGCCTCATATTTCTATGGATTTTTTTAAAAAAATTATAAATCATGACATTAAATAAGTAAGCTTTTATACAAACTCACAGCTAATTTTAAAATCACAAAAAATTCAACTTTGTAGTTAATTCAAACAGAAGATGAGTAAAATCAATAACTGTACTTAGTATTTTAAGAATAAATTTAAACCGGGCTTGGTGGCTCAACCTGTAATCCCGCGCCTTTGGGAGGCTGAGGTGAGTGGATTGCCTGAGCCCGCGGGTTCGAGACCCGCCTGGGCAAGCGAGACCTCATCTCTACAATAAAATCAAAAAATCAGCCGGGCGTGGTAGCGCGCGCCTGCAATTCCAGCTACTTGGAAGGCTGAAGCGGAAGGATCGCCGGAGCCCAGCAGGTCGAGGCTGCGGTGGCCGGGAGCGGCCACTGCACTCCAGTCTGGGCGACAAAGTGAGACTCCAACTCAAAAAATAAAAAAAAAAAAGAAAGAAAGATGCAATTGAGATTCTTATTTCTTGTTTCTTACTGATAGAAGATATAAATAACTAGTAATTCCAGACATTGAAAAAAATTTCATTTATTTATTGAAATATTTTAAATTTTATTTTTAATTGACAAATAGTAATTGTAGATACCTACGGGGTATAACATGATGTTTTAATACATATAGTACATTGTGGAATGATCAAATCAGGTTCATTAACATATCTGTCACCAAAAATACTTAACATTTCTTTGTTGTGAGACTATGTGATTACAGTTAATAATAATATTATACATTTCAAAATAACTAAAAGACAATTTTATAGCAAAATATGTTGATTAAATATTGTAGGCAACCATAGAAAAATGACATGTAACTTCCAAATCATTTGAAAAAAATAAAACAAAGAAAGTATTTCAAGATACTCAGAAAATGAAAAGTGTCCGTTAGAAAATATAACACTTTATTTAAAGCATAAAACTAGAGGGTGGAAATAACTCCAAAAATCATGGTGTAAATTGGATGAAGTTGGAGACCATCTTAGTGATCTGTCACAGAAACAAAGAATCGAATACCATGTGTTCTCACTCATAAGTGGGACACCTGAACATTAATCACAATAACTCAAGGGAAGGATCAGCAGTCAGGGGACACTGGCAAGGGAGGGTGTGTGTGTGTGTTTTGGGGGGTGGGGCACGTAACAACGCAAAGAATACCTGGACCTAAACTAGGGGAAGAGAGGACCAGTTGGAAGCCCAAACTTCACCTACACGTGTACTACTTATGTATCCTATCTTGACTTGTACCCCACATACATCTCCAAAATAAAATAAATTTATATAAAATGGAATAAAAAGTCCTAAAATATGCTTTATACATAATACAAAGAAACAAAGGAAAACATTACAGAGAAGGATTATACCATGCAAGTTAGTTTTACAGAGTTATCTAAAGACAATTAATATCTCCATTCAGATATCTAAGAGATATTTCAACTTCAATACGACCTAAATTAAACTCCATCCCTCTAGTTTCTCGGGCAAAGATACTAGCTAAATTCATATCCTACATTGTCTATGTCAGGAAATACTTTAGTTCTTTATTTAAAATATATTCTCCCTCTGAACATTTAACATTATTATTGTTAACAATCTGGTATGAACTATCCTCATGACTTACTTTTTATTATGATATTATTACATAAAACTGCTTTCAACAAATTTATTACATATAGTAATTGAGATAAATATTTGCACTGATTAAAGAAAATTTTGAGATAAATATTTGTATTGATTAAAGACAATTTTACTGAGATCCCATTATTTGTGTGGAACTAGTGTAATAATTTCATTACATGCATTATCTATCATATATGCAATAAAGCATATTTTACAGATGAAAAAGCTAGAACATAAAGCAATTAAATAATTAGTCCAAAGGTATATAACTAATTAATATGTATCAATCCTACAGCATGGGCACCAGGCAGATAGATTTTGTTTCTCTCTCTCTTTTTTTTTTTTTTTTTTTTTTTGAGTTGGAGTCTCACTCTGTCGCCCACACTGGAGTGCAGTGGCACGCTCCTGGCCACCGCAGCCTCGACCTGCTGGGCTCCAGTGATCCTTCCGCCTGAGCCTTTCAAGGAGCTGGAACTACAGGCGTGTGCTACCACGCCTGGCTAATTTTTTTTCTGAGTTGGAGTCTCACTCTGTCGCCCAGACTGGAGTGCAGTGGCCACTCCTGGGCACCGCAGCCGCCACCTGCTGGGCTCCGGCGATCCTTCTGCCTCAGCCTTCCAAGTAGCTGGAACTACAGGCGCGCGCTACCACGCCCTGCTAGTTTTTTGATTTATTGTAGAGGTGAGGTCTCTCCAAGTTGCCCAGGAGGGTCTCGAACCCGCGGGCTCAGGCAATCCACTCACCTCAGCCTCCCAAAGGCGCGGGATTACAGGCTGAGCCACCGAGCCCGGCTAATTTTTGATTTATTGTAGAGGTGAGGTCTCTCCAA
>CAUYQG010030006.1:0-25931 GCA_963574415.1 Tarsius wallacei | reverse complement strand
AAGTCCACAGCTTCCATTCTGGCTCATTCTTTGTGTTGTACATTCCTTGAGGTTTGTGTGTGTGTGTGTGATTTTCTTTAATTGTGTTTTGGCCAATGCATGATGACATGTATCTACGCTTACAAGATCATACTGAATATTTTTCTGGCCTTAAAAATGCCTTGTGCTTATTTCTCCTTCCCTGCCAGCACCTGATCATTTTACTATCTCCATAGTCTTGTTTTCCAGAATGTCCGATGGTTGGAATCATACAATATGAAGGCTTTCCAGGTTGGCTTCCTTCATTTAAGTTTATTTCATGTATTTTTTTTTGGCTTGATAGCTCATATCAACAATAGCTTTTTTTTTTTTTAAGAGACAGGGCCAGGCTGGAGTGCAGTGGCAGAATCATAGCTCACTTCAGCTCCTAACTCCTGTGCTCAAGCAATCCTCCCACCTCAGCCTCCCGAGTAGCTGGGACTACAAGCATGTGCCATACATGCTTGGCTACTTTTTATTTTTTTTGTGAGACAGGGTCTTGCTATGTTGCCCAGGCTGGTCTTGAACTCCTAACCTCAAGTGATCCTCCCTCCTGGGTCTGCCAAAGAGCTGGGATTACACATATGAGCCACCACACCCAGAAACAATAGTCTTTTAAACTCGAAAGTACAATGTGCCTACTTGCCACCTGGAGGCCTTTGGATGAGATTCACAATTTCCTTTCAGTCTTTTCTTAGCGACCATTCCTTATCATCTTCTCAGTTCTCTGTGTAACTGCCAATACTGAACACATTTGACCACAGCTGATTTAAGAGCCTACCTAAGACAGAGGATGTGGAAAAATGTCTGGATTTAGTGTTCTGTGTTAGGAAATCTAACACCACGGTGACCCCAGATTGCCATCGGCACATTTTGGTCGCAAGCAGTGTGGTAAGAGGTCCGATATTATAGGGGAACTGTCTTCTCTCCAAAAATTGGCTGTACCGGTCCTCTGCCCAATGCCTTTATGCACCTTCGGGTAACTTGAGTGTCTCTAGCCTATGAAAATTCTGCTTGGCCCCAAGCATTTGCAGTATAAAGGTGGATGTGTGGACAGCTCAGACCAGATCCCTAAGTCATCAGGAAGCCAGACATTGCCAAGTGTGAGTTCGTAGAGACAGGCTCACGTGCCTCTTTCTCCTCAGGTGACACCAGCCCTTTCTTTCAGATCACTGCTTTATTTTTTCCCAATGTCCTTGTCCGTTGCCTGTAGCTCAGTACCAGTACCAAGACTAGCTCACACATGGTGTTCATCTCCCCATGAGGGACCTCCAGGCAAGTGCTGCCATGAGGTGCAAAGGGTGTCGAGGGAAGGCATGCTGTGCATTAATTAGCAGGGTGGGCATGAGGCTGGTGGCCACCTGGGGACTGCATCCAGAACCTTGGGGATGGTCTCAGCGTCCTCACTGATGCCATGGCTAAGAAAGTTGTCCTTGCTATCGTTATGAACTGCCTTGGCTGTCAGTTATTTTCAGACACCTAATTAGGAACAACCTGCATTGTTAACAACCAGCTGTGCAAGCTTAGTGTTTCCATACAGAGCAGAGTGTTCTTGTTTCCAGGAAGCTCTGTATCTGGGGAGCATTGCTTACAGTTTCTCTTCTCCCCACTTAATCCTCATGGTTTTGAACAAGTTGGTAATATCTTAGGTCTTCATTTGGGATTTTAAGGCAGCAGGAGTGTGAGATTCCCTGGAAGAGACATTTACGTTGAACATTTATTGATTTCTTATTTAAAAAATGTTTTTATTTGCCCAGCACCTGTGTGTTTATTTTTTTAAAAGGGAAATCAGCTGATCAGATGTACCCAGTCGACTTAGTGCCCACTGAGGTCCTATTACCATTTGTTGAGTTTGTGTGACATGCCTGGGCAGGATCATGGCAGATTTTAGCTAACAGGCATAGGAAATAAGGGTTGGGGAACCATTGCCTTGTCCCAGCTCACACAGGTTGTAAGTGGCAGAGATGGAATAAAACATGGGTCTGCTTCCCTCCCAACTCCATGGACACACTATCACTTGTCCCCACCCGAAGGGTCTCATTTGTGCTGAGAAGCAGGGCAACCTGGGGCATAGTGGGAAGACTAAGGTTTTGGTCACTTGATTCCCATTCTGTACTCTGTTCATTCAGGCTCCCTGGGGTCCTCTTATCACAGAAGGAAGTGACCTCATGAGCCATTTGAGACCAAGGGCAGGACACAGAACACCATATCTGTCTTGATGTGGAGTCTTTTTTTTTTTTCCAACCTTGTCTGGAGAGTTATGATGGTCTCTCCAGAGATATTCATTTGCTAAAAAAATAAATTGCTAAATGTAGCGGAGAGATTTGGGGGGTGAAGAAGACCTGCCATGCAGTGCTAATGACAACCGCGTGGCCCTATAGAGGAGGAATAAACTCCCTGGTGAGTGCGAAAGGGAAACCTGCATGGTGGGTGGGTTTCTGACCTAGGAAAAACCTCCTCATCTTTGTTCCCTGCTGCTGTTCCCTCACAGTGTGGTCTCGGCTTAGTCAGTGTTTAGGTAGCCTCTCCTTACTTCTGGGACTGGGTGCCCCCTGGACCCAGGGCCCTTCCTCATGGCCTAGTCTGCATGAACAGTTCACACCCGCCATCACACCAGCCTGCTGCTGTGCTTAATAGGTGTGTACTATACCTGCCTTCTTGCAAAATGCAAAATGTCTCAGCCGACTGCAGTACCTGGTAGAGCTTCTGAGATATGTTTGTTCTTTGAGGTTTAGATTAGCTGTGACCCAGATAAGAACTCACTTGTAAGAGCAGAGTTATAGATCATGCTTCGCCCTTGCCGAAGGCAGTGTCGTTTCTTCCCAGCTTACTTCTGCAACCTCTTAAGTGGTCTCTTTGCTGATGCCCTTGTCTCCCTGTAGCCCATTTTTACAAAGCAGCCGAGTCTTCATTTTAAAAGGTAAATCAGATCATGTCACCCCTCAGTTCTAACCCACCAATGACTTTTCTCTTGCTCAGGGTAAAAGTCAGGGTCTCTGAGTCTCTGCAGCTTTGCCCCCCACCATGACCCCAGCTCCACTGTAGTGACCCTGGGCTCCTTGCAGCTTCTCAGACATAGCTTGGCACTTGCTGTTTTCCCTCGATGCTAAGTCTTTAATCAGAAGTCTCATTCACTGAGCCCTACCCTGTCACCATCTTATTTAAAATTCTAGCCCTCCTGCTCCCTATTTCTCTCCTCTGTCAAAATTTCCTGCAAAATATCTATCACCCTTTACCACACTATAGATTGTACTTAACTTGCTTATTGTCTGCCTTCCCCATGGGAGCAAGTGTTTTTTTGCCGATTGTCCATTCCTCATCCCTGGCATCTAGGACAGTGCCTGGCAGGTAGTAGGTGCTTGGTAAATAGGTGCTGCATGGGCTTGCCTGGTGCTCGAGATCCTGATGTAGGCGTGCCTACTTCTAGAATAATCTAACATGACCAGTAATATGAATCTTTGTGTCTGTGAGCTGGCATTTGTTTTATACTGTTGATTTGTAAGATAATGTCACTCTTGCTTACTAGCATTGTAATGTATTTTCATGAGCAGGAGGAATGGGGGGTATTCTGTATAGGGTGCAGGGATGGGCCCTGTCAGCATCTCTTCTGTGGTTATCATTTGCGTATGTGTCAGCGCCCCCAAAATTAACCTTAGGGGGATAAATTTGGGTCAAGACCTGCTCTCCTGGGCGGCAAGAACAGCAATTCCTGTAAATACTGGAGGTATCAAAAAATGTACACACATTTTAAGAGATGTGAAGAGATAATTGCTATAATCAGAAGGGTCTTGATGCTGATGGTAACCACTTTGAGCACCTCTTATAATTGCAGAAGTCAAATATAACCTGTATTCATCTTATTGAGTATTACAATTTTTTTTTTTTTTTGAATTGGAGTCTCACTCTGTCGCCCAGACTGAAGTGCAGTGGCCGCTCCCGGCTACCGCAGCCTCAACCTGCTGGGCTCCGGCGATCCTTCCGCCTCAGCCTTCCAAGTAGCTGGAACTACAGGCATGCGCTACCACGCCCGACTAATTTTTTGATTTATTGTAGAGATGAGGTCTCGCCTAGTTGCCCAGGCGGGTCTCGAACCCGCGGGCTCAGGCAATCCACTCACCTCAGCCTCCCAAGGCGCAGGATTACAGGCTGAGTCACCAAGCCTGGCTGAGTATTACAATTTTAATACAGTTTTTCCTTTCTTAAAACGTATGTGTACATTTTTTGGGCACCCACTGTAGTATTTAAAACATTCCTTCACTTTACCATAGAGTCAAGTTTGGCCAGGCTCTTTTGATTTTTCTAAGGAAGGAATTGTGGGGGGATCTTGCCGCTTGCCTCTGAGCAAACTTCAGTCATTTGTTCAACTTTTAATTTACAACAAGTTAAGTTTTTAAGTATGTATTGGGGAAATAGTGACATGGGACCCATCTGGAATAGTGCCACTTGTTTACCCATGTGAACTCCATTGAAGGCCTCAGGTGAGGCCATCCTTCCCCAGTCTGCTAAGTGGTCCAGCTGCTTGTGTAGATGGGTGCCCAGTGGGGCTGGACCCTAGGCCCACATCAAGCAGGCTCATCCATGCCTCTGCCAGTTCCCCAGCTTGTCCTCCTTGTTCTTTACACTGGCATTTCACATACTCTCCTCAGTTTGGATTTTAGGCTATGCTCTATGACCTTCAGGAGCCACTGCTACAGATAATTTAAGAAAATCAAATGTATTTGTTTTGTTGGTGCTCTCTCCAGAAATGGGAAGTAACTATATGAGATGTAAGACTGAATGTCTTAAAATATTTATGGTTTTTTTTGCTAACTCTTAATTGACAGTTTGGAAATGTCTTAGTCTATTATCAACAGACTGGGTAATTTATTTTAAAAAAGAAATGTATTCCTTATGGTTCTGGAGGCTGGGAAGTCCAAGGTCAAGGGGCTACATTGGGCTGGCTTCTGGTGAGAGCCTTTGTGCTGCGTCAGAGCATGATGGAAAAATGGAAAGGCAAGCCCGCAAGAGCAAAAAGAGTCAGGAGAGGAGGCCGACATGCTTTGTAACAAGCAGCCTTGAGAGAACTAACCCAGACTCAGGAGAACGGCATTCATCCATTCATGAAGGCTCTGCCCCATGACCTCATCACTTCTCAAAGGTCTTACCACCTCTCAACACTGTTATGTTGGGGACCAGATTTCAACATGAGTTTTGGAGGGGGTCAAACCACATCTAAACCAGGGAGGATGTAATCCTCGAGGGTGGAATTCTTTCTTCTCAAGATTCTGAGACCTTGCTTTTGGTTTCTTCACTCTGTTGTTGTCAGGAAGCCTGCTGACATCAGTTCTCTATCCTTCCATGTGTGACCTGTTTTCCTTCTGAAAGTTTCCAGGATCTTCCCTTCCCCCTCAATGTTCTGGTATTTTGCAGTGACATGCCGTAGGGTAGGTTGGGCTCCTTTTTAAGTGGAAAAAATTTCCTGCAGATTCCAAGGCTGATTTAAACATTCAATATTATATTATGTATCTATGGTCCACTTCAGACTAGGTACAAATTCCTTATACTTAATGGTTCTTCCGATTATAAAATTACATCAAATTTGCAAATTAACATAAAATTCCCAACCAGTGAAACTCAAATGCACAACATTTGATGGCTGACTTCATTCCCTTTGTCACAGGAATTAGATACAGATTGCTGAAGTACAGTGAGTGATATCACTTGGCTTCACTTGGTGTGAATGAGTCATTTATATATTAAATTTACCCTGTGGCTTTTTTCTCATTAGCTGTGACAATTAATGTAATTCTACTTGATGCCAATGTGTAAACACAGTGGCCTGGCACGATGTGGTTATGGGATGGCTATCCAGACTATTCTTAGAATATGCTTGCTTACAGGAATTATTTTGGATTGTCATTAAAATGAAAACATGAAATATAAATATTTTCATAGAGAGTTCACATAATCCCAAGGATTCAGTTCTTTCTATATGCTTCCTATGCCAATTTTCTCTCATAGGCCTATAGAAAAGTTGAGAAACTGTGGTTGTTTTTCAGATGAATGTTTAGACAGGCCATAAGCTGGTATTTGCCACTCCCCGCTCCTGCTGCCACTGTCTATCCCTCAGCTGCCACAATTTGCCCAGTAGTCTAATCCCATGGTCCTTCACCATTCCTATTTTGAGATGGAGACTGATGAGAACTATCAGTGTGGTCATTTTCAGGGAGCAGCCAAGCTGTGCCTCACAGCTAGACTGTGGTCCATCTTCAAGTTAAGTTTCAGCTTGACTATCCTGCTTGCCTCTTCTCTTCTGTGGAAAGGGGTGAGCTTTTATTCTTTTTAAAAGCTGACCTAATGTCTGACAGGGTTCATGGTACAAATTTACTGACTAGTTAGAAGTGTGTGTGTTGTGTGTGTGTGCTTGTGTGTGTGTATGAATGGGTGGCCTGTTCTGCACTCCCAGCTGTTGCGGGCCTGGCTGCAGGTTCTGCAGTGTGTACTTGTGTGACCTGTACCTGTGTGGCCTGCATTTATGCAGTGTGTACCTGTGTGACCTGGTGTGTACCCATGTGTCCTGTGCCTGTGCAGCGTGCACCTGTGTGGCCTGGCTTGTACCTGTGTGGCATATGCCTGTGTAGCATGTACCTATATGGCCTGGTCTATACCTGTGTGGCCTGGCCTGTACCTGTGCAGCGTGTGCTTAGGTGGTATGTATATGTGTGACCTGGTCTGTGCCTGTGTGGCGTGTACCCGTTCAGTGTGGGGATCACGCTTCTGCATATGAGTTGGGGTTGAGGGGCTGGTGGCAGCTGAAGTTTATCCTGAGTGTTGGTTTGTGAAGTGTCTCTAGGTCCCAGATGTGCTTCCTGTCATTGCCATCTTTCTCCAAATAAGGCTTGCAATCTGGATCTTCTCTTTACCTTTTCCTTCTTCCTCATCCAATATCCAGTTTATCTCCAAATTTCATCCATTTTTTTCTTCCTTACTTATCACTTTTGTTTTTTTTGAGACAGGATCTTGCTTTGCCACCCAGGCTGAAATGCAGTGGTGCGATCAAAGCTCACTGCAGCCTCGAACTCGGGCTCAGGTGATCCTCCCACCCCCAGCCTCCCGAGTAGCTGGGACTTACAGGCATGTACCACCCCACCTAGCAGATTAAAAAAAAAAATTTTTTTTTAGCAATAGAGTTTTGCTATGTTGTCCAGGCTAGTCTCTTAACTTCTGGCTTCCAGTGATCCTCTCGCCTTGGCCTCCCAAAGTGCTAGGGTTACAGGCTTAAGCCACCTCACCTCGTATCACTGTTTTAAAATCTTTTTATTCCTGCCAGACTCGCCTTTGAGTCCTGTTGCTTCACACCTGGATGAGTAGCCGCTTTCTGGCAGCCTCTGTCCTCCCTGTTGCCCTGGGCCCTACAGATGGGCCAACTCTTTCTTCTGTCATTTGTTTTCTTGCTCCAGAGTCCTTAGTGGCTACAGTCTCTGCAGGCTAAGGGGAAACTGGCAGCCTGTGGGTCCATGGGTTTTGTTTGTCCTACATGGTGTTATAAGGAATTGTTAGCCAGCTTTTTAAAAAACTGGAATTTTTATGTTAAAAGTTTCTATTTTCCTGAAAATTTAGAAAATCTGGCAGCACTGAGTATATACTCCTAAAGCATGACAGGAAGTGGGAGTGGCGTGCTTCCTGCTGTCTTTCCTTGGATCATACTTTCTCCAGTTTGCCACACTCCCCATTGCTCTTTATAGCTCCTCAATCTGCCCCACGTCTATCACCTGTCTGGCTCCATAGACTTATTTGCAGCCCACAGTTGATTGTCTCCCAGGCAAAGGACCTTTCTGTGTCTGCATTTAGAACATACCTGGTAGTTTTGCTCCTGTCTACCTCCTCCTCCAAACCTGTCCATGTCCTGTCATTCCACAAGGCCTGCTCACCTTCTCTCACCTCTGTGAAATCTCCTTGCCTACCTCTGGTGGAAGTCTTCTCTCTCCCTGAGTCAATAAAGCATTTGGGGTTTGCTTCCGGCTTGTGGTGTCTTTGTATGAGGGGAGACTCAAAAAACCTGGAATTATCTTTTTGGAGGGCAGGTCCCTTGTAGTATAGTCTTTTCTTGCTAGGTAAGTGTTCTTGGAATCCATCAGCATCTATGTACCAGCTAGCATTGTTGTGAGAGCCTGCATTCAGTGAATTTGTTGTTGTTGTTGTTGTTGAGATTCTTTTACCGTGTTTGTCCATTTCATGATGGGTGATTTACACAAAAAACCCTAACCCCCCCCATGCCCCATCCTCCCTATTCACCCGAATTTGCCGGAGCAACTTTTTTTTTGTTTCCCCAGATGAAAAAAGTTCTCAAAGGGAAACATTTTGCCAATGTGGAAGAGGTGAAACAAAAATGAACTATCACAGAAACAAATAACGGAATACTGCATGTTCTCACTGAAAAGTGGGCCCTGAACACTAGTTACATTAGCATAAGGGTAGGATTGGCAGTTGCTGGGCCAGCTGGCAGTGGTGGGAGGGAGGGAGGAAGGAGAAAAGTGGAGGGCTCATGACAACACAAAGGGTACCTGGTTCACTACAGGGGGAGTGAGGGCTAGTTAGAAGCCCAAACTTAACCTGCATGTAGCCTGCTTATGTAGTAAACCCCCACTTATATCCCATAATTCTATAATAAATAATTAAGAAAAAAAATGCCAGAAGCACTAAAAGGCATCAGAATTGATGAATTCAGAAACTTTTGAGCAGTGGAAAAAGCATCTTGATAGGTATATTGCATCAAGCAGAGAGTACTTTGAAGGTGCCTGAAGTTTAAACATGTAAGAATAAATGCACAATTTTTCATAAATAAATTTTGGGTTTTTGGGGCCCCCCTGAGAGGGTGCCAAGAAAATATATACACATTTTAAGAAAACAAAATTGTATTAAAATCATAATACTCAATATATACCGATAACAAAAGATGAATACAAGTCCTGTTTGCTTTCTGCAATTAGAGGAGGTGCTCAAAGTGGTTACCTTAGCATCCTGACACTTCTGATTATGGTGAACTAAAAGTAATACGTAGATAGCGTCTCTTACTATGTGTATACATTTTTAGGGGGTGCCCTTGGCATGTGTATGTGGTGGGGGGGAGAGAGAGAGAGTGATTGAGATTCTTGCAAGGTTTTAGCTGCCTGTACAACTGTACTGCATGTGCCTCTCTACTGCTCCATGAATGAGGCATGGCTTATCTGGGTCCTTTGCTTAACGTCTCAGTATGGCAGGATGTTGACTTGGGACTGTGGTATCATCTGAAGCATGACTAATAGAAGATCCACTTTCCTTGGCAGAATTTAGCTCTTTGTAGCTCTGAGATGGAAGCTTTAGTTTCTTTTTTTTTTTTGAGTTGGAGTCTCACTCTGTCGCCCAGACTGGAGTGCAGTGGCACGCTCCCGGCCACCGCAGCCTCGACCTGCTGGGCTCAGGCGATCCTTCCGCCTCAGCCTTCTGAGTAGCTGGAATTACAGGCACGCGCTACCATGCCCGGCTGATTTTTTGATTTATTGTAGAGATGAGGTCTCGCCAAGTTGCCCAGGCAGGTCTCGAACCTGCGGGCTCAGGCAATCCACTCACCTCAGCCTCCCAAGGCACAGGATTACAGGCTGAGCCACCGAGCCCAGCAGCTTTAGTTTCTTGTTGGCTGCCAGATAGGGGCTGCCCTCAGCTCATAAGTATCACCTTCAGTATCTTGCCAAGTGGGCCTCCCGACATAGCCCACAGCATGGCAACTTTCTTCTTCGGGTGGAGGGAGACTAGTGAGGTGGCTGCTATATTATGTGCACATAATAATGTACACAACTGTACACAGAGTGATGTAGGTCTCATCACCTTTACCATATTTTGTTGGTTAGAAACAAGTTGAAGGTCATACCCACACTTGAGGGAAGGGGACTGCCCAAGGGCAAGAAGTTTAGACATGGGCAATCATGGGGGTGGAGTGGATAGGGTAGGCATGCTCTGTCAGAAAAGCAGAAGTCACTGAACACTTTGTGTTGTGCAGCTCACTTCTCCAAGTTTCAACTCCCTTTACTATCTGCCTGCTTTGCTTACTTTTTAGTCTCTGGTCGATGTCTTTAAAGGTTTTGTCCAGAAGTTTTAGACAGGTTGAAGAGGGCTTATGTTACCAAGAAACTGAAATTTTATCACTGGATTTTTGTAGTGAAGAAGTCACTTGGAGAGCAATTTTTATAGAATATTGTGGGCAGAAGCTTGATAGAAATGAGAGGGTGAATGATTAAGAACTGGATACAGTGAATGTAGTCGAGGATTTTTTGCTGTAAGGAGAGCAGGTAAATGGAGGAGTAAATGATGGGGAATGTGGAGTCAAGAGAAGGTTTTGAAATTTGCTTTTCTTTCTTTTAAAAAAAATTATAGTGTTCCATTTTTAATGACAGTGGAATCATTTATCTAGCATCATTTTAAATAGCTGAATAGTGCTCCATTCTGTGCATATTCCAGAATTCGCTTCACTATTTCCCACTGGTTATAGTTAAAGTGACACTACAATGAGAATAACCTTATCTGTACATTTTCTCAAATATTTCTTATTTTCTTAAGGGCATATTCCCAAAGGTACAGTAGTTGGGTCAGAGAGTATGAATATTTTAAAAGATATTTGCTACTGCTGTGGATTGTTTCTATAAAATAGAGGAATGAATTACTGGAGGAAACAGATCATTTTAATCCTCCTGAAGTTTCCATAGTTCGCATATTCTTTCTTTCTTTTTTTTTTAAAGCAGAATTCATTGAGAGGACAAAAAACCTCCCACAGTGGGAGGGTACCTGAGGGGGTTGCCCAGTTCGCGTATTCTTAGTACCAGTTACAGTTGCTTAAAAATTGAAGAAAGAGGATTAATGATTGGGTGGACAAAGAGGGATAGGTGTAGGAGAGAAAGTAATTAGATTCATTTTAGATTGGTTTGTTTTTTTTATTGTAATGGAGAGTACATAGGACCAGAGGGTTTCAAAAGTGAAGAATTGGCTGAAGTTATTTACCATGGAATCCTAGCTAGACAGGGAAGGAAGTGAAGGCAACAGAGAAGCATTTGGGAAAAAGTGAAGGAGTTCTGCATTCATCTTCATATTAGGCCTTACATGTATGTTTTAATTTTTTTTGTTTTTTTTGGTATTCATACATACACTTTTAACTTTTTGGTATTCATACATACACTTTTAACTTTAGGTCCCAGAGGTCCTGTGTACCCTTCCTCCAGTTCCCCCAGTGGCTATACTTTACATGATAGTACAATAACAAAAACAAGAATTTGACATTGGCATGATGTATGTGTATAGTTCTATGACAACTCTCTTATTTTTAAATGTTAATTTTTAAATTTTTAAAATGGTAATTATCAATATATAGGAAAGTTTTCCTTCACTATTCTTTATTGTTACTTTATTTTCTTCATAGCCTTTGTCATTGTTTGAAATGAGCACTTTATTTGCATGCTTTCATGTTAATTTCTGCTTTTTCTATTTGTTAAGTCTAAGATTTTCAGTTTATTTTGAAATTCCTTGAAATTTGTCACATGCTGATCACTTTTTTAATGTTAATAATGGCTTTCTTTTTTTTTTTTTTTTAAGTGTTTTTAGATATTTAAGTAGAAATTTGGGAGAGGGAAGTTGAATGTTGGGTTTGTCACCACATTCTCTTGATGTCTCTTATCAAAATATTATTAAATTTTTTTTTAATGGTTAATTTCAATTCATTTTTTCCAAAATAAAAATGTTTTTCCTCAAAGCTTAAAGATACATATATTACCATAAAGTATAATTTTTATGAGTGCTAAAAATGGTAACAATTAAAAAAAATTTAGTGCCATCCCTTTTCAAACTACTGGTTTGCCTAAAAAGATTTCAGTAAAAGATTCAAATGGTTTATGGCTTTTTCTGTGATTACATTTATTTATAAAGACTATTCATAAATTCATGTGTTTATTAAGTTTCAGTATCTAAGAGAAGTTTAAACTTGAAGTCTCTAGTTGCGTTTTTGTTAAAAAGAATTGATAATCGAATCTTTTAAGCTTAAAAGTCCAGGTGACATACATTTAATTGGGTGTCACTTTCGAAATAGCTCAGATTCATCTACTTGTGAAACTGTTGAAGCATTTAAACTCCCTGCATTAAGGTCTCTGCTGTTATTGAAGGAAACTCATCTCAGTGGTTCTGAACCCTGGTCGCACATCAGAATCGCCAGGGGAATTAAAAAAAAAATACAGATGCTTCTCACCTCTCTCAATGTTTGATTTAATTGTTGTTGGCATTGGTTTTTTTTTTTTTTTTTTTAAAGCATCTAGGCTGGGTGTGGTGGCCCACGCCTATAATCCCACCACTTTAGGAGGCTGAGGTGAGAAGATTGGTTGAACTCAGGAGCTCGAGACCAGCCTAGGCAGCATAGCGAGCCCTCATCTCAACAAAAAAGAAAAAAAAATAGCCAAACATGGTGGCTCACACCTGTTATCCCAATTACTTGGGAGGCAGAGGCAGAAACATCATCTGAGCCTAGAAGGTCAGGGCTGCAGTGAGTGGTGATCATGCCACTGCACCTCAGCCAGGGCGACAGAGTGAGACACTGACTCAAAAAAAAAGAAAAAAAAAATTTTTCTAGATGATTCTTATGTGCTGCAAGGATTAAATACCACTGAGTTGTGGCATCTACAGTTGCTGATTTGTCATTCACTTTGAACTTGCAGATTCAAAAAGGGCTTAAATGTGGACTCATGCTTAGCCTTTACAGTCACTGATCAAGCCCATTCTCTTTACCATAGAATTCAACTCTTTTCTTTTAACTTTTCCTTTATATTATTTCACTTTTTATTACACACAGAAGCTTACAATATATTGTCAATTCACTACCAATTTAAAATACTTTAAATTCTCAATGAAAAAAATCGGTAAAGTTTACTTATTTAGGGAAGTGAACATAGCGTCTAAATTACTTAGTCTCTTTTTTGTCGTTATCCTTCTGTTTTATGCTTTTTGTTTATTCATCTGTATTTCACAAAAAGTGGGCAAAGAGAAGGCGCAGCCGTAGGAGTAAGTCAGGCTTTGTTGAGAAAAGAGAATGGAATGAAATCCTAGGGCTTCCTGTCTTTATTCATATCCCTCCTTCTCCCATCACGTTCATAGTTAGCAAGCCTGCAAAATATATGAATTCTGAAATATGATTGTTTTAAACTAATGCTCTTTTGGGTGAGTTCCCTCTTAGGGAATTTTCCATTGTATAAACCTGTAGTTCTAGTGGCTCCTTAACTTAAAAATTTGAAAATCATGTTGCTCAGAGAAATCTTACTTGAAACCTTAACTCTATTGCTGATAAAATGCAGCCTCTTCAAAATGCTGTCAATTGTTGTGGGAAGGAAATTAACAGGACAATGACATTGATCAAACCATGTTGTGAGCATCATTTAAGAAGAAATTGGCTTTCTTGACTAGTTTAATGTAGTGTTGAAAAAGTTAATTGTTGTTCTTACTTGGATACATCTGAAGACGAAGAGGGAGTTATTCTTCAATTAAATTTTTAAATGTTAATTTTTTAGGTGATTCGGTCTGGGCAAAAATTAAGGAAGAAGTCTGCTGATACAGGCGAGAAACGTGGAGGCTGGTTTAGTGGGTTTTGGGGTAAGAAGGAGTCTAAGAAAAAAGATGAAGAATCATTGATTCCTGAAAGTAAGTGCAAGTCAGATAATCTATTGTATAATGATAATAAAAAACTATATGAATTATATCTTGCCTATTAGTTGGATTTTATTTCAGAGTACATTTGAAATAAGATTAGCTTGGTGTGATAAACATAAGCAAATACATCAGGTTGAAATATTACTATGTTTATCTAACTAAAATAAAACTTTGGTTTTTTTTTGAGAAAAATTGTGTCTAAAAAATGTTTAAATTTAGGTCTCAACATTTAGCATTCTTTATTAATATCTTTACATGAATGTTTAATTGCAAGCTTCACTTAAGTTTTAAAATGCTTCAGGATTTCTGAAGTTCTTATTTGAGAACTGAATTTTCTTAATGATGTCTCTTTGCTTTTTCTTAACCTATGCAAGCACATATAGTGTGTTTAACCAAAGTTGTAGTGTACTAGAGGACATTACTTGGCTAATTTTGCCTTAACATTTGTGTCTGTTACAGATGAATTTTGGGATATGTTTCAGTTTGGTTTGACTTTTTAATTGTATCTGTAAAACTGAAGTAATTAATTTCTTTAAGCATTGTCTTTTCTTCATAGCTATTGATGACCTTATGACTCCGGAGGAAAAAGATAAGCTCTTCACTGCCATTGGTTATAGTGAGAGTACCCACAACCTAACTTTACCCAAGCAGGTAATTATTTAGGTGGTTTAAGAGGTATTTTGTCTCATTTTTACTGTATTTGTTGAATTGGGTTAAACTTACTGATTTTTTAAAGTAACTAATGAAAATACATTATTAGTTTCTACTTTACTATTTCCGCTAGCAGTATATGAGGATTCTTATTGCTGCACATTTTCACCAACACTTGGCATTATCAGTGTTTTAACTTTTGTCATTCTAAATGGGGATATATAGTAGTAGTATTTCTTTGTGGCTTTAGTTTGCATTTCCTAGATGACTTAAAGAGGTTTTGCACTTTTTCATATATTTATTGACCTTTAGATAGATGTCCTCTTTTGTGAAGTGGGTTTGAGTCTTTTCATTATTAGGTTGTCTGTCTTTTTCTTATTGGTTTGTAGGACTTCTTTATATATTCTGGATATGAAGCTTTGCTAGTTAGATGTATTGTTAATATTTTCCTCTATCATGTGACTTGGCTTTTCATTTTTTGTTGTGTTGCAAATATCTTCTCCCACAATGTAAAGTACATTTTCACTCTTAGTGGTATCTTTTATGGCTGGATATTTTTATTTTTAAAGTTTATTTTATTTTTAAATTTTTTTCTTTATGGCTAGTGCTTTTTTGTATCCTGGTTAAAAAGTCTTTCCTCACTGCAAAGTCGTGACTCTACTCTGCTTCTAGAAGTTGTATATCATTTTACTATATATTTTTAGATTTATGGTTCATCTATAATTGATTTTTGTGTATGATGTAAAGTGGAGTTGAGATTCAGTTTTTGTCTGCATGGCTGTTTACTTGGCACAGCACTCATTGCGCTCCCCGTTGGTCTCCATTTACTCCTTTATCCTCAGTTAAGTGTCCATGTACTCGTGGAACTCCTGTTTTATTACACTGGCCATTTGTCTGTCTTGTATTATGCTGCCTTAGTTATTATAACTTTGTATTCAGTCCTGTGACCTAGCTGAGGAAATCCTTAAACTTTGGTCTTTATGATTGCCTTCTCTGTTCTTGGTCCTTTAAATTTCCATATAAATTTTAGTGTCAGCTAGTCAGTTTCTACAAAAAATGAGATTTTGGTTGGGTTTTATGGAATCTATAAATTAACTTGGGGAGAATGTACATCTTTATAGTATTAAATCTTCTAACCTGTAAATAAAACATATGGCTCTATTTATCTGTTTTTTTTGTTTCTCTCAGTAATGTTTTATAATTTTTGTTGTAGAAATTGAACATTTTTAGTTGGATTTGTTATAAATGAATTTTTAAAAATTTGGTTCAGGTGGAATTTATGTACAATAAAGTTCACAGATCTTAAGGCTCATTTTGATGAATTTGGACAGTTGGATACACCTGTATAATGACCACCCAAAACATGATAGAGAACATTTTCATTCCCCTAAAAAATTACCTGGTGGACTTTTCCAGTCGTTTCTCTTTTCCTGCTTTTGAAAAGCAACCACCTTATTACTTATGTACCCCTTGATTACTTTTTCTTCATGCATTTTTTTCCTTTTTAAAAAAATTTTTTATTTTAAAGATGTAGGGTACAATTCAGTGTTAGGTATACAAATTTTATTTCTTTCTTTGCTCAAGAGAATGCTTTTGATATTCATCCATGTGGTATGTGTGGCAGTAGTTGTTCCTTTGCGTTGCTGAATAGTATTTCATTGTGTGAATAGACCACAATTTGTTTTCCATCTTCTGTTCATACATATTTTTGTTGTCTCAGGTTTTGACTGTTGTGAATAAGCCTGCTGTGAAAATTCTTGTACAAGTCTTCTGTGTACATACGTTTTTATTTTTCTTGGGTTAAATACCAGGAAGTGGAATTGCTGCTTCATAACTTCTTAAAAACCAGCAAACACTTCTGCAAAATGGTTGCAGTATTTTATATACCTGCCACTAATTCCAGTGGATCCATCTGTATCCCTGCCACATTTGATTAGTCAGGCCTTTTAAGTTTAGCTATTGTAGTGGGCATGATGTTTTGTTCTACTATGGTTTTAATTTGCATTTTCCTGATGGACTCATGATATTGAGCATCTTTTCATGTCGGCCATCTCTGTATATTCATTTGTGAAGGATCTATTAAAGTGTTTTTTGCCTATTTAAAAACTGGTTGTTTGTTCTTTTATTGTTGTTAGTGGGAGTTCTTTATATATTTGCAAAAAAGTTTTTTTTTATATGTGTGTGTTTAGATAGATTGATGTGTACATTTTTTCATATGTACATCTATAGATTTCTCAGTCTGGCTTCCCTATTGATTTTATGAATGGTGGTTATTTATGAGAAAAAAATTAATTTTAATTTTGATGGAGTCTTATCTTTTTTTGTGGTTAGTGCTATCATAAGCTCTGTTAAAAAAATCTTTGCCTAACTCTTAAGTCACAAAGATATTCTCCTATGTTTCCTTTCCCCCCCAGAAACTTTATGGTGTTCTGGGTTTTATATTTTGAAAAAGTGTAGTATTCATCTTAAATTATTTTTTCTGTTTAAAATGGCATAGACATCGTGAGTTACTTTTTTCCATATGTACATCCAGTTGTTAGATCAGTAATTGTAAAATACTTGTGAGTGTTTTTCTATTGTTGAATTGAGTTGGCCCCTTGATTGAAAATAAATTGACTATATATATGGGTACATTTTTAGACTCTGTTCCATTGAACTCTCTGTCTTTTCTTACACTAATGACCCCAATTTTTATTATTATAATTTTATAGGTCTTGAAATAAGACCTCCAACTTGGTTTTCTTTTTTAGAGTGTTTTGGCTATTTTAGCTCCTTTGCAGCACTTACAGTTACTTTTTAGAGTAAGCTTATTAGTATTTTCAAAAGTACATGCTACAGTTTTGTTGGAGATTATTTTGGGGATAGTGATGTTTTTAATTTATCTTCGGGATAATGATGATGTTAGCAATATTGACTGTTCCAGTGACTTGATTCCTTTGAGTAACTCTGACCATCTGTCATTAATTTCCCTTCTGCCTAAAGAATGCCAATGTATTATTTTGCTTAATGCTGGGCTGTTGGTGATAAGTTTCTTTAGTTTTTGCTTTTTTGAAACTCTCTCTATTTTTCTTTTCTTGAAGGATACTTTTTTCTGAGTGTAGAATTCTAGGTTGTTAATGATTTTCTTTCAGAGTTTTGAAGTTATAATTCCATTGTGGTTTGACCTGCATTGTTCTTTTGTGTATTTAGCTGCTAATTTTACTATATTGCTTTGAAAGTAATTTCTACCCATCTCTCCCCTTTGTCTGTTTTTAAGAAAATATTTTAATCATAAGTTTTCAGTACTTTTACTGAGATGTGCTTAAGTATGTATTCATTTATATTATTTCTACTTCTTAGGTCATCTTGAGGTCACATCAATTTGAGAAAAATCATTACTTCAAATTGGTTTCATCATTCTCTTTACCTTCTTCTTTTGAAACTTCTAATGTACATAGTTGACTCTTTTTATAATATCTCATGTGTCTCTTATTTTCTCTTGTGTATTTCCAAGTTCTTCATTTATTCGTTCTTTTTTTTGGACAGTTTTCTCTAATTCTCTCTTCAGCTCCTTCTATATTTCTGTTAAATCCATTCACTGAATTCCTACTTTGTTTTTGTATGTTTTAGTTCTAGAATTTCCATTTGTTTCCCTTTTTAGCTTCCAAATGCTTTGCTAACTTACTAGGTTTAATCTTTTATGTCTTTGAACCTAGTAACCATAGTAATATGAGTAAGTCTAAGTTTAGACATCCTTGATATCTGGAGCCCCTGTGAATCTGTTTTTGTTTTTTGTTGTTTCTGGTTTTTTTTCCCCCCAACTTGTCTTGAATCCTGTGAGCCTGTGTGTATGTGTGTGTGTACACATACTGGACATTATTTTTGCAAATAATGGATTTTTTTTTAAGAAATAATATTTTCCTTCAGAGTAAGTAGTTATTTTACTTAGGATAAATTTTTATGTTTTTCCTCCTGATATATGTAGCCATTAGCACTTGAGATTATTTTAGGTATTGAGATGATTTGATGCTGTGCTGCAGATCTGTAGGGAGTAAGACTTCTGCCTACTTCCATTTCATCTTTACTCCCAGCCAAAAAGAGGGTGTTTTATGGGACTTGGTTTTCAGTTTCTACCTTGCTAGTTTAGCTTTACAGCCTATAGGCTGTCCCCTGTGAAGTTTTCAAATGTCAGTGGGATGCTGTGGCTCATGCCTGTAATCCCAGCACTTTGGGAGGCCAAGGTGGAAGGATTGCTTGAGCCCAGGAGTTGGAGACCAGGCTAGGTAACATGGTAAGACCTTGTCTCCACAAAAATTTTTTAAAAAAATTAGGTGTGGTGGCAGGCTTCTGTAGTCCCAGCTACTCAGGAGGTTGAGGTGAAAGGATTACCTGAGCCAGAAGGTTGAGGTTGTGGTGAGCCGTGATTGTACCACTGCATTCTAGCCTGAGCACCAGAGTGAGACCCTGACTCAATCCACCCCCCCACAAATGCCTCTAGAAGAAACACTTCCCAAAATTTCAGGGTCATCTCCCTGGTTCTCTGTCCTACCACCAATCTTAAATCCTGATCCCAAAATTGCTGAGTTATTTTTTCAGTTCTTAATAACTCTGCATAGCCCAGGAAGATATTCTGTATAGTTTTTCTTTTCCTCAACTAGAGGATTGCTCTAAAATACTTAGTTTGTTTCAGTAAAAGCTCCTGAATTGAATCTTTATGCCACAAAATGGTTTGTCATTGCTTCATTGCTGTAACCTTTAAAACTAAGAGAAATGAATTTCTGGATCTTTTGTAAGTACCCAATTTGAGCAGGCTACTTTATATTGAATTTTCTAACTTCGAGTGAATAAATTTACAAATGAAGACTTGATTCTTCATTTATACTGAGCATATGGATGACAACCTACCATGTTCTATTTGTTAGGCCACTTTATAATTTCACAAATTTAAATAAGAAGAAATCATTGAAGTAATAATTATTAAGACTAATAATTTTTATTTACTCTTTCTGTATAGTATATTGCTCATATAATGACCCTGAAGTTAATAAGCACCTCTGTTACAATCAGAGAAAACAAAAATATTCCAGAAATACTAAAAATTCAGATACTTGGCTTGGGCACTCAAGTATCTCAGCGACCAGGAGCACAAGCACTTAAGTAAGTTTGTAAAAATGATTATTTCTAGTTATGATTTTAGTCCCAAAAAATACGGTGTGTTATTCAAGGGAAAAAATTAGTAGTAGCTTTTCTTTTTTTCTTTTTGTGTGTGTATGCCAAGGTAGTTTTTTTGTGTTTGCTTTTGTTTTATGGTGAAGCTCTATGGGGACTTTATAACTCGTTCCACGCTCACACCTTTACTTTGCAAATATTGTTGTATACTATATAACTCATAGGCTCATTGCTGTGGATGGCCATGGGTAGGAACAGTTAGTTTCTATTTTCAAGAAGTTTATGCTGTAGTTGATAAGAAAAGATATACAAAGTTAAGAGTTCAAGAGCTATGAAACATATCAGACAGCTCAAAGTTGAGAAGGTATTGTAAAATTAAATGCCTTATAGTTAATGCTACACAGAATCAGTTGTGGGAAAGTATACCTGAGCTAGGAGAAGGCTTAGGGTAAGTGAATGAAAAGGACTAGGAGAAGCAGGGGTGAGCTGAGAGGGCATTGAGGGGGCATGGAAACTGGGATTGAAGTTCATCCATGTTGTATGAGCTTTTGTTCATACAATCGTGATCAGAATTTTAGCAGTATTCTGGCTAATGAGAAGTTTTCATGTGGATGTGGAGGAGTTAAAACACAACAATAGCAGCAAACCAGATTGTGTGGGTAATCGAATGCCTGACTAAGGAGATTGAACTTCAGCTCTAGGTAATGGGCCTGATCCTGGTTCTCAGCAGTTTTTAAAGGAAAATTTATATTTAACCCATTACATTACAAAGGTCCTTCCTCACATTTCTTCCTTTTTCTTACATTTTCTTCACTGGGTTATAGGGTGGAAGCAAAATTAGAGCACTGGTATATAACAGGTTTGAGACAGCAAGATATTGTCCCATCACTTGTGGCTTCAATTGGTGATACTGCATCATCCTTGCTTAAAATTGAGTTTGAGACCAATCCAGAGAATATCACTGCTGATCAGACTCTGACTGTTGAGTCTCAGCCTGTGGAGGTCATCTATGACGCGGTAAGTCCAAGGAGAAAGTGACTCTTCAGTAAAAACATCTTATGCTTCACACATATGATTTTCTTTTTCTCCTCTTTCTTATTTAATATTTATTTAACATGTGTTTTTCTTGTTTCAAAAGCAGTACATGTTGAACAGTTAATCTTGATTTTTTCACATGGTATAGTGTTTTTCTACTGTAAGATTTGTCTCTACTTATGTTAAATTCAAAATATCTAATATACTTAAAAAATTCATGTTTATTATACAAACTACCCCTAAATAGTTAAACACTGACTTCCTACTCCAGTTCCTTTTTGTGTATTTTCCCTTCTCCAATTCAAGAGCTTTAGAAGTGATAAAGAGAATTTTAAATATTGTTCACGTGAGAAAACAGCGTCTTGACATTCAGATGTTATTGAAAATGCTGGCTGAAGTTCTGTATCTATGACTTTCCCTTTTATTCAGGCTATCTTACTGTCATCTCAAGTTAGTCAGCGAGATGGTATGGTTTATTACTCATCATGTCACTTGTAGGTTGGCCCCACCCTGTTGTTGATATCACTGATTTAATTTTGCCTCATGGTTTAGAGATAGATTCATGGTGTGTGTATGGGGAGAAGGATAGAAAAACTCTGGAACTCGTTATTATTAAAAAAATTAATTATGGTAAGTACATGTAACAGAATTTACTGTCTTAATGATTTTTAAGTATATAGTTCAATAATGTTAAGTACATTTACATTGCTGTACAACCAATCCTCATAGCTTTTTTCATTTGGGAAAAGCTCTGATTTTTTTGAAGTACAAGCTTTGCATATGGGTAAGGGCTGAACAGCTTTCTTCCTCTGTATTCTCTAACTTCAAAGTGTAAGAAAATCCAACTATAGCTAGAGAAGTGGAAGGGAGGGTAAAATTAGAAGTAATGTTCGTTGCTGCGTCCATGTAACTCTATAGAACATGCTGACACCTTGATGATATGCATACATTGTTGCCTCCCCAGTGAGCTTGCTTGGGCTTCACTTATCCAGGAACTCTTTCACTCTGGAGGAAGATGTGGTATGGCAGAGTATCTTGGAGTACAAATAGCTTGGTGAAATCTTAAAATTTGTAAGATGGGAAGTACTATTTATAGCTTGTATTTTAAAATTCTTTTACAGAAAACCATCAACGCAGTAGTTGAATTCTTTCAGTCAAATAAGGGATTGGATCTTGAGCAAATAACATCAGCAACATTGATGAAGCTAGAAGAAATTAAAGAGAGAACAGCTACAGGTAAAGATTTGAGTGTGTACATAAGAATTCTGTCTATTCTAATGTACACATTGTCTTTAGAATAAGTTGCTTTTTTTCTTTATTTTAATCTCAGTATTATAGTATGGAGTGGACGTGACTCACTTGAAGTTAAATATATCTGCTAGATTGGGTGAGAAAGAATAATACGAGACACAGTTGATTCTGCCTTCTAGTTCATTCAAAAACCTGTGCCTCAGTGAGTGTGAGATGGAAAACAGCCTGCCATCTCAGTTCTTAAGAGACTGTTCACTATACTGTGTGGGAATCTAGCTTTAAAGATACATACCATGGTACACCATTTGTATATCATGGCCTCTAAACTCAAGCCAGCTATGTTATCTGGTTGCTTAACCAAGAAAGTAAGAAATTAGTCTGTCTCTAGTCACAATACTAGCTGTGTTGGGTTTCCTGTACTGTGCTTGCTATATAATATGGTTGCTTCCCATTGACTATATGCAATTTTCACATTACATGCTGAATTGAGAATCTAATTTGTAAGAAAAACTAGCACTTCTTTTTAAGTAAAATTTTCATGTGGTTGTTAATAATTTGATTACATATTTCAACTTGACCATCTAATCTTTCATTATTTCTTTGCCTTCTTTAGGACTTACACATATTATTGAAACTCGAAAAGTCCTTGACTTAAGGATAAATCTGAAGCCTTCTTATCTGGTAGTTCCAAAGACAGGTTTCCACCATGAAAAGTCAGATCTTTTGATTTTAGACTTCGGTACATTTCAGGTAGGTATATATGCGTTTTTGTCTGCCCATCTTTGATCAGCTTGGTAGCTAATGTTTGTTGTTTTTTCCTTAGAGTTTTCTTGAACTAAACCTAGACTTATTGTTTTAAGCTTCTTTTAAAGGCTAGCTTAGAGTATTATATACATATTTTATGGCTATTAAAACAAACCAGAAAACTCTCAAATTTTCTGTAATGGTAAGTGATTTGACTTGAGGACTGGATTATTTCTGTCTTTTCCTAATTGGCGAGAAGCAGTCCTAGTTTTGATGATTTTCAGAGTTTATACAGTGTTATTTGTTGCTTATATAGTTTGACAATAGGAAATTGTACACATAGGAATATATATTTGCTAAACCACTGTCAGTGAGTAGAGCAAGAAAACTTCTCGATTTTAGATTTTGAATGCTGTAGAAATGCACGCCTTAAGAAAAAGATGAGGGTTTCAAAAAAATATTGAGGAGTCTTTGAAAAGTTAGTGGACAAATGGAATTTAAAGATAAAAATAATAAATATACACTTTATTTCTCAATGTAAACTCCATTAAATACAAGACACTTTTATAAGTGACGATACCAGCCATTTTGTCCATCAGGAACTTGAGTGTTCTGGGAATTTAACCACATTAATGTAGGCTTTTTAACATTATTAACTGGAGAAAATTAGATGTTTTTTAGATTTTTTAAAGATTAGAAAACCAAAAAAATGTCAGTAGGAGCCAAATCAGGACTATAGGGTGGGTGCCTAATGATTTATCATGGAAACTCTTGCAAAATTGCGCTTGTTTGATGAGAGGAGTGAGCTGGAACATAGTTGTGCTGGAGGAGGACTCTCTGGGGAAGCTTTCTTCGGTGTTTTTCTGCTAAAGCTTTGCCCAGCTTTCTCAAAACACTCGCATAAGAAGCTGATGTGATCGTTCTTTGCCCCTCCAGAAAGTCAGCAACCAAAATGCCTTGAGCATCCCCCAAAACTGTTGTCATGACCTTTGCTCTTAATTGATTTTTCTTTCTTCTTTTTAAAATTTAATTATTTTATTTTAAATTTTAAAAATGTGGGGTACAAATGAGGGCTAGGTACATGCGTGGTCATCATACAGGTAAAGTGTGGGTACCCTTATTGATGTTATGTGTCCCCTCTCCCCTGGCAGTGTCCCACGACTGCCAATCCCTTTCTTACAGTTTTAAGATAAATGTTCAGGGTCCACTTATGAGTGAGTACATGTGGTACTCAGATCTTTGTTTCTGTGATAAATCACTGAGTATTATAGACTCTAATTCCATCCAGGTTGCTGCAAAGTTTATAACTTTGTTTTTCTTTATGCCTGCATAACATTCCATCGTGTAAATGTACCACATTTTCTTTATCCAGTTCACTTTTGATGAGTTATCCATTTGTAAACTGCTGATTTCTTTGGGGCATTATCCCTATATGTTTTTCATAAAGCATCAGTGACCTCACCATTCTTCCACCCAAGCTTCACCATAAATTTGATGTTTGTTCTTGCTTCAATTTTTGCGGAATTCCTTTTGCTCAAAATTCATATTGCCCTTTTCAAACTGATGTCTTATCCTTCCTTCTTAGTGCCTTAAACTAGATCCTGTTCAGGCATGTTATAAGAAGTTAATGTGAGCTTATTTTGGTGCAAAAAATTTGAAATTTATGCATAGATTTTCTGGGAGCTTTTTGGAGATCCCTCATATGTTCCTGAATTGATCCTTGCTTCCACTGGGAAGGGAAAAAAGACAGTAGAAATTGGAGCTGAATTATAATGACCTAATTATTTTTGTAGTGTAGTGGGGAGAAGGGACAAAACCCTGTTATTTACTGGTACAGGATAGGATATTGGTATAGGAAAGGGTACAGGGTGGATACCAGGGGAGCTGAGCCATTAGTGTCAGTAACTCCTGAGAGCCATGAAGAGGATGAGCTGCATGTCTAGGCAGGTATTGGAGGCAGACAACTGTGTAATTGATCTCCTTATTAATAAAAATGTGCTGAGCACCTGTTATGCAACTATAATAGAGATGCATGCTGAAATATTATTTTCTTAATAAAGTATTTGCAAATCATTATCAGACAATTAAGCAAAATGTCAATTCATTAAGGGTAATACTTTCATTTAGTTAGAAAAGTATGTTGATGCATTTATCTGCTTGGGAAAAAATGTTAAAGTTCTTATCTTCATTTTAGCTCAACAGTAAAGGTCAAGGTTTACAGAAGACTACTAATTCATCTCTGGAAGAAATAATGGATAAGGCATATGATAAGTTTGATGTTGAAATAAAGAGTGTGCAACTACTTTTTGCAAGAGCAGGTAAACCATTACTGAACTTTTATTAGAATCTTCAACATTGTGTTGGAAGTCCTAGCTAGGACCTAAATTCGTCAGTAAAAATCACGTGTAAGACCGCACCTAGCAAGTGATTGCTGGAAGAAATCTGAAAAGGTCAGTGATAGGGTAGGAAGAAAATGAGTTAAAGGTTACAGATAAGAGAGATGTTGGTCAAGGTTGCTTCAGTGTTGATCAATCCGTGTGACCAAACAAGAGGGTCCTTGGAAGGGTCATTCATTCTGTATGTTTGATGAGGGGAAGGACACTAGACAAGCAACAGGGGAAGGGGAAGATGATTTTTATAGGAGAAATAGCTGTCTTGAACTCTATCTGATAGTCAAAATATTTTTCTTTTTTTTTTTTGAGCTGGAGTTTCACTCTGTTGCTTAGGCTGGAGTGCAGTGGCATACGCATAGCTACCACAGCCTTGACCTGCTGGGCTCAGGAGATCCTTCTACCTCAGCCTATCAAATAGCTGGGACTGCAGGCATGTGACACCACACCCGACTACTTTTTTTTATTTATTGTAGAGAAGAGATCTCACTAAGTTGTCCAGGCTGGTCTCGAACCCCTGGGCTCAGGCAATCCTCTTGCCTCTGACTCCCAAAGTGCTGGGATTACAGGCGTGAGCCACTGTGCCCAGGCCAAAATATTTTTTAATTAAAGAAATTGCTAAGCATTGTTCACAATAGCAAAGACATGGAACCAATCATGCTGCCCATTGAAACTGGACTGGATTGAAAAAATATACACAATGGAATATTATGCAGCCATAAAGAAGGACAAACATATGGACTTTGCACAACTTGGATGGATTTAGAGTCTATCATACTCAGTGATCTATCACAGAAACAAAGAACAGAGTACCATATGTTCTCACTTGTGAGCGGACCTTGAACAATTATCATAATACTATAAGAAAGGGATTGGTAGTAGTCGGAAACTATCAGGGGAGTGAGGGTGGGATTGGCAGTTGATGGAAACTGCCGGGGTGGCGGGGGCACACCTCATTAACAAGGGTACCTGCATAATGAACATTTGTATACCTAACCCTGA